>JAMWET010005888.1:15000-27771 GCA_024036415.1 Prochilodus magdalenae | reverse complement strand
TTATTATTATTATTTTTATTACTATCATTATTATTATTATTATTATTATTATTATTATTACTGTTATTATTATTATTATTATTATTATTATTATTATTATTATTATTATTATTATTATTATTATTATTATTATTATTATTATTATTATTATTATTATTATTACTGTTATTATTATTATTATTATTATTATTATTATTATTATTATTATTATTCTTATTATTATTATTATTATTTTATTATTATTATTATTATTATTATTATTATTATTATTGTTATTATTATTAGTATTAGTATTAGTATTAGTATTAGTATTATTATTATTATTATGATGATTATTATCATTATTATTATTATTATTATTATTATCATTATCATTATTAATAATTAGCTGGCGGTGTCACTCTGAGGTTCGCTCTGAGGGTACAGGAGGTGAGACCGGACCTTGATGAACAGGGCCAGTCGGTTCTCCTTGAAGGCGTAGAAGCTGAACACGTGGTGCTGTCCACTCTTGGTCAGGGGCACCAGGTTCCCGAAGCAGTCTGCGAAGATGGGCTTCCCCTCTAGAACCTGCAGGAGAGCGGAACCTCCATCACATTCACAGAGTAACGGTACTGGCTGTACAGCTGGAACAGAACCAGGCATCTCCGTGGTAACAGAGCCTCCTCCTGTAGAGGAGAACCTGTTCATATGCCCTACAGCTTTGGATCCACAGATTCAGCTATGAGGTTCTGGATATCTAGCTTTGGTTCTACTGGAGTACCGTACAGCTGAGGTCATCTCCTCTTCCACTGTCCTTCTCCTCCTTTCCCCCTCTCTGCTCCTCCCATCCCTTCCACTTCCTCTTCTCCCTCCTGCTCCTTCCCCTCCCTTCCGTCCACCCCTCCATCTCCTCTTCCACTGTCCTTCTCCTCCTTTCCCCCACTCTGCTCCTCCCATCCCCTTCCACTTCCTCTTCTCCCTCCAGCTCCTTCCCCTCCCTTCCATCTCCCCTTCCACCTCCCTGCTCCTTCCCCTCCCTTCTGTCCTCCCCTCCATCTCCTCTTCCACTGTCCTTCTCCTCCTTTCCCCCTCTCTGCTCCTCCCATCCCCTTCCACTTCCTCTTCTCCCTCCTGCTCCTTCCCCTCCCTTCCGTCCACCCCTCCATCTCCCCTTCCACTGCCCTTCTCCTCCTTTCCCCCTCTCTGCTCCTCCCATCCCCTTCCACTTCCTCTTCTCCCTCCTGCTCCTTCCCTGCCCTTCCGGCCGCCCCATCCACTCCCTGCGCTCCTGCCCCTCCCTCCGGCCTCCCCTTCCATCTCCCACTTCCACTGCCCTTCTCCTCCTTTCCCCCTTTCTGCTACTCCCATCCCTTCCACGTTTCCTCTTCTCCCCTCCTGCCTCCTTCCCCTACCCGTCCGTGCGCCCCTCTCCACCTCACTGCTCCTTCCCCTCCCTTCCGATCGCCCCTTTCCACCTCCCTGCTCCTTCCTCTCCCTTCCGTCTACTCTCATCTCCACTTCCATGCCCTTCTCCCTCCGTTCCCCCTCATCTCTGCTCCTTCCCATTCCCCTTCCACTTCCTCTTCTCCCTTCCTGCTCCTTCCCCTTCCCCTATCCGTACACCCCTCCATCTCCACTTCCCAAATCTGCCCTTCTCCTCTTTCCCTCTATCTTCCTGATCCTCCCATCCCCTTCCACTTCCTATTCTCCCTCCTGCTCTTTCCCCTCCCTTACGTCCCCCCATCCAACTCCCTGCTGCTTCCCCTCCCCTACGTCTCCACTTCCTACTGGTCCTTCTCCTCCTTTCCCCCCCCCCCCTCTTTTTTCTGCTCCTCCCCATCCCCTTCCCACTTCCTCTTCTCCCTCCTGGCTCCTTCCCCTCCCTTTTCCATCGCCCCATACACCTCCCCTGCTCCTTCCCCTCCCCTCCGTGCCTCCCATTCCACTGCCCTTATCTCTCCTTTCCTCATTCTCTGCTCCTCCATCCCCTTACACTTCCTCTTTCTCCCTCCTGCTCCTCCCCTTCCCTTCCATTCGCCCCCATCCACCTCCCTGCTCCTTCCCTCCCCTTCCGTCATCCTCTCCATTCTCCACTTCCACTGCCCTTCTCTCCTCCTTTCCCCCTCTCTGCTCCTCCCATCCCCTTCCACTTCCTCTTCTCCCTCCTGCTCCTTCCCCTCCCTTCCATCGCCCCATCCACCTCCCTGCTCCTTCCCCTCCCTTCCGTCCTCCTCTCCATCTCCACTTCCACTGCCCTTCTCCTCCTTTCCCCCTCTCTGCTCCTCCCATCCCCTTCCACTTCCTCTTCTCCCTCCTGCTCCTTCCCCTCCCTTCCGTCGCCCCTTCCACCTCCCTGCTCCTTCCCCTCACCTGCGTCCTCCCCTCCATCTCCACTTCCTGTCCTTCTCCTCCTTTCCCCCTCTCTGCTCCTCCCATCCCCTTCCACTTCCTCTTCTCCCTCCTGCTCCTTCCCCTCCCTTCCGTCGCCCCTTCCATCTCCCTGCTCCTTCCTCTCCCTTCCATCCTCCTCTCCATCTCCCCTTCCACTGCCCTTCTCCTCCTTTCCCCCTTTCTGCTACTCCCATCCCTTTCTCCCTCCTGCTCCTTTCCCTCCCTTCCATCTCCCCTTCCATCTCCCTGCTTCTTTCCTTCCCTTCCGTCCTCCCTTCCATCTCCCCTTCCACCTCCCTGCTCCTTTCCCTCCCTTCTCCTCCTTCCCTTCCCCTTCCACCTCCTTGCTCCTTCCCTTCTCCTCCCCCTGTCCTTCCTGTTTCTTCTCTTCCCTTCTCCTTCCATTCCACTTCCCCTCCTTCCCTTCTTATTGCTTTCCACTCCCCGTCAGCATGA
This sequence comes from Prochilodus magdalenae, assembly GCA_024036415.1. Taxonomy (NCBI): domain Eukaryota; kingdom Metazoa; phylum Chordata; class Actinopteri; order Characiformes; family Prochilodontidae; genus Prochilodus; species Prochilodus magdalenae. The sequence continues at coordinate 24,945 of JAMWET010005888.1, read as the reverse complement.
CCTCAGCGTGATCAGTTCCACTGATGATTAACTCTGAGTAGTGATCTAGTGGATCTACAGTAGATCTAATACACTGTCCTCACACTGTCTCGGGTGTGAGGGGGTTAGGAACCCCACCGGCTGGTTCTATACCCGTTCAGCTGTATGAACCACTGTATGTGAGGGATCCACCAGCAGAGGCCCCACACTTCCCACACCCTCCACCCTCTGCTGCTATGGCATACCTCAACATCCCTGCTGCGCGCCACCTCAGTGAAGTTCTCCTGCTGCTCCAGGGTTTTGTCCATCTTGTCATCGGTCATGCAGAAGCAGCGCAGTCGCGCCTCGATGGGGTCCAGAGTTTTGGCAAAAATGACGAACTTGGCCATATAGGGAACGCAGATGATCTCCCGGTACAGCTGGGAGGAGAAACTCACCGACTCCTGAGTCTGACGGCAGTCTATCAGCCAGAACCTGCAACAGGCGGAGCTCACCATCAGCATCCTGACACACGGTAATACACCACAGGAGGCGTAGGGGGCGATACGACCCGCACGCTCATCCTGACAGACTGTAATACACCACAGGAAGCGTAGGGGGCGATACGACCCACACGCTCATTCTGACAGACCGTAATACGCTACAGGAAGTGTAGGGGGCGATACGACCCGCACGCTCATTCTGACAGACTGTAATACACCACAGGAAGCGTAGGGGGCGATACGACCCGCACGCTCATTCTGACAGACCGTAATACGCTACAGGAAGCGTAGGGGGCGATACGACCCGCACGCTCATCCTGACAGACCGTAATACGCTACAGGAAGTGTAGGGGGCGATACGACCCGCACGCTCATCCTGACAGACTGTAATACGCTACAGGAAGCGTAGGGGGCGATACGACCCGCACGCTCATTCTGACAGACTGTAATACGCTACAGGAAGCGTAGGGGGCGATACGACCCGCACGCTCATTCTGACAGACTGTAATACGCTACAGGAAGCGTAGGGGGCGATACGACCCGCACGCTCATTCTGACAGACCGTAATACGCTACAGGAAGCGTAGGGGGCGATACGACCCACACGCTCATTCTGACAGACCGTAATACGCTACAGGAAGTGTAGGGGGCGATACGACCCGCACGCTCATCCTGACAGACTGTAATACGCTACAGGAAGCGTAGGGGGCGATACGACCCGCACGCTCATTCTGACAGACTGTAATACGCTACAGGAAGCGTAGGGGGCGATACGACCCGCACGCTCATTCTGACAGACTGTAATACGCTACAGGAAGCGTAGGGGGCGATACGACCCGCACGCTCATCCTGACAGACTGTAATACGCTACAGGAAGCGTAGGGGGCGATACGCACCTCACGCTCATCCTGACAGACTGTAATACGCTACAGGAAGCGTAGGGGGCGATACGACCCGCACGCTCATCCTGACAGACTGTAATACGCTACAGGAAGCGTAGGGGGCGATACGACCCGCACGCTCATCCTGACAGACTGTAATACGCTACAGGAAGCGTAGGGGGCGATACGACCCGCACGCTCATTCTGACAGACTGTAATACGCTACAGGAAGCGTAGGGGGGCGATACGACCCGCACGCTCATTCTGACAGACCGTAATACGCTACAGGAAGCGTAGGGGGCGATACGACCCGCACGCTCATTCTGACAGACCGTAATTCGCTACAGGAAGCATAGGGGGCGATACGACCCGCACGCTCATTCTGACAGACCGTAATACGCTACAGGAAGCGTAGGGGGCGATACGACCCGCACGCTCATCCTGACAGACCGTAATACGCTACAGGAAGCGTAGGGGGCGATACGACCCGCACGCTCATCCTGACAGACTGTAATACGCTACAGGAAGCGTAGGGGGCGATACGACCCGCACGCTCATCCTGACAGACTGTAATACGCTACAGGAAGCGTAGGGGGCGATACGACCCGCACGCTCATCCTGACAGACTGTAATACGCTACAGGAAGCGTAGGGGGCGATACGACCCGCACGCTCATCCTGACAGACCGTAATACGCTACAGGAAGCGTAGGGGGCGATACGACCCGCACGCTCATTCTGACAGACCGTAATACGCTACAGGAAGCGTAGGGGGCGATACGACCCGCACGCTCATTCTGACAGACCGTAATACACTACAGGAAGTGTGGATGGTGTAAGTGGATGTTGTAGGTGGATGGTGTAGGTGGATGGCGGTGAGTAGCTGACCTGGCTGATACGTTGGTGGTGAAGGAGACGCACTGGTTGATGAAGGTTAGAGGAGTAGATCCTGTGATGTCCTCCCACTGAGCTGGTGTGGTGCCACCTGAACACCAAACACACACGACAGTAACACCAGGAGTGTGATGGTAAAGATATGGCATGATGCCCCGTAAATATCACCCGCCCTTTCGGTGCCCATAGGAGTTCCCCAGTAAGCACTAATAGTAATAACACCATTAATAATAATAATAATAATAATAATAGTAATAATAAAATGTTGGGTTAGGGTTAGGGTGTATATAGGATACAGTAGCCCTGCAGGTCTAAGGCCGACCCCGTGTGCGGTAATCACGGACCTGTGATGCTGCAGAGTAAGCGCAGGGTGGGCGTGTCCCCTCCGAACATGCTGCTCGTCCCGTCATTGGTGGAGCTCTTGGGGACGGGGATGGTCATGGTGATGGGCTTGTGGAATTTGCGTCTCCGAGGCTCCAGAGTCACGATGGGGCTGAACGTGGCCTTGTTCCCCAGAATCTTCCGCACCACGTCCTCACCTATGGGCTGGGCCTGGAAACACCCAACCTACAGTCAGAGCCGTGATCACTCACACCCCCCGGATTAACCTCCTCCAATTAACCTCCCCGGATTTAACCCCCTGGATTAAACCTCCCGAGATTACAACTCCCAGGATTAAACCCCCAGATTAAACAACCCAGATTAACCTCCCAAGATTAACCTCCCCGAATTTAACCCCCCAGATTAACCTCATCCGATTAAACTCCCCAGGTTAACCTCCCCAGATTAACCTCCCCAGATTAACCTGCCCAGATTGAACCCCCAGGATTAAACCTCCTGAGATTACAACTCCCAGGATTAAACCCCCCGGATTAACCTCCCAAGATTACAACTCCCAGGATTAAACCCCCAGATTAAACCCCCCAGACTACACCCCCCAGATTAAACCCCTGGATTAACCTCCCAAAATTAAAACTCCCAGGATTAAACCTCCAGATTAAACACCCCCAATTAACCCCCCAGATTAGACCCCATGGATTAACCTCCCAGGATTAAACCCCCCGGATTAACCTCCCTGGATTTAACCCCCAGGATTAAACCCCATGGATTAACCTCCTGATTAACCTGCCCAGACTACACCCCCCACATTAAACCCCTGGATTAACCTCCCAAGATTACAAATCCCAGGATTAAACACCCTGGATTACACCCCCCAGATTAAACCCCTGGATTAACCTCCCAAGATTACAAATCCCAGGATTGAACACCCTGGATTACACCCCCCAGATTAAACCCCTGGATTAACCTCCCCAGATTAACCTCCCCAGATTGAACCCCTAGGATTAAACCTCCCAGGATTAAACCTCCCAAGATTACAACTCCCAGGATTAAACCCCCAGATTAAACACCCCCGATTAACCCCCCAGATTAGACCCCATGGATTAACCTCCCAGGATTAAACCCCCCGTATCAAACCCCCCAGATTAACCTCCCAGGATTACAACTCCCCAGATTAAACACCCCAGATTAAACCCCCCCGGATTAACCTCTGAGGATTAAACTACACCAGCAGACTAGACTAGGTACTAGGACGGCTGTAGGGGCAGCAGTGAGCGATGTTTGTTTGTTTGAGCTCCAGCTGAACGCCAGTAGAAGCTAGAACGTGGTGTAGTGGTTCTGCTGAGGTAACGCTGGGTGGGCATGCGGTCCCGTCTCCACCCTACCCAACCACAGAGGAGCCCACTCACCTGTAGGCCTACTCGGATCCTCTTGGTCAGCGCTCCTTCAGGAAACACGGCCTGCACCTGTGGAACCAGCGTGCTGCTCAGGACTCCGCCCTCCGGACCAATCAGGTGACTGTCCTGCTTTATCCGGGACACCACCGCAAAGTACTGTGGGAAGTCGCGCGTGATGATGCGGCAGATCCGCTTCTTCTCCAGCTCCTCCGGGGAGTCCAGCTCTAAGACACCAGGAGGACAGGAGACCGCACCCTCGTTACCCAAACCTCCGCTCAGGGAATCACCGCACGCCATTAACGGAACAGGAGGAACATGGACCTGGGGTTCTAGAGGGTGGGCTCTAAACAGGAGGTTCTAACTGTGAGCATGTTCCCAACAACAGCGTCAAGAACCCGACTGAGAAGGAGACAGCCTAACACCAACGAGTAACGACTCCAGCCCTGCTGAACCTCACGCTCAGCCACACACCCATCATCTACAGACCAGCTGCTCCAGGAGGAGGTGTGGGAGTGCGGGTGTGTTGGGAAGGAAGAGCTACACACACAGAAGTCCGTGTTCGCTAACCCAACACGCCAGACGTCTCGGTATGGAGCTGTAGAGGTTCCTAATGAACATCCTCACACAGCTCCTGCAGATGGTGCGGTAGGGGTGGAGGTGGACGGTGTTACGGTTCCACCTCGTTGGTATCTAAGGCTCGGGTTCAGGGCTCGGTGGTCTCACCTTCAGGATAAAGGGTCTAAGGTACGAGTCAGGTTCCTCGTTGGTGTTCTAGGGTTAGGTCTAGGGAACCGTGTTCAGGGTTCTGTGAGTGGGGAGTTCCTCCTCGGCGCTGCGGGAGGGCGTTCAGGGTCCACCCCGGGTCAGCTTACCCTCGTCCATGCCGTTCAGGATCTGGTTGAGTTCCTCCTCGGTGTGCTCACAGTGATGCTCCCTCCAGCTCTCGCCCGTCTCGCTGCGCAGGATCACCAGCTCCCGCTCGGAACCTCGCAGAGCCGCAAAGTGAGGGATTTCCACAATCACCGGCCTAGCCAACAGAGCCACGGACAAGTCAGAGTGCTGAGGACGGAATGCGGGAATAACGTGAGGGTGAAGCATGCTGGGAATGCTGGGAATGCTGGGAATGCTGGGAGCGTCGGTGCAGGTATGAAAACGGATGCTCCATCGGAGCTCAGCCCGGGGGAGCCTGGGGGGCTTAACCTGGGGGGAGCTCCAGTGGACCGCTGTGTGTACTGGGGAATGGGAATCAGTGTGCGTCCTACCCCAGGAATTTGGTTCCAGGTGGGCCGAGCTGCAGGATCCTGCTGACCAAACTCTCGCCCTCGTTCAGAGGGGGCGGAGCTGTGGGCAGGTGTAGCTTTCTGCTCCATACGCAGCATTAAGCAGTTAGAACAAGAGGACGTCACACACACACCACAACAGGTTCTCCAAGGCCGTCATACGCACACTTCACAGCATGAACTATCTAGAACTCGGCGGTACACCCCAACCTGCTCTCAGATCCAAACACTAAGTTCTAATTCTGAACTCAGTATCAACAGCAAAGGCTTAAACCAGCACTGCTCGGGTTCCCCGGGAGCCGGGTTCTATTACCTGGGCTGTGAACCCGGGACATGACCTGGGACATGACCTGGGACATGACCTAGGACGAGAGACATGACTTGGGACATGACCTGGGACTTGGTCTGGTATGTTACCTGGGACATGACCTGGGACTTGGCCTGGTATGTTACCTGGGATATGACCTGGGACTTGACCTGGGACTTGACCTGGGACTTGACCTGGGACTTGGCCTGGGACTTGACCTGGGACATGACCTGGGACTTGACCTGGGACTTGACCTGGGACTTGGCCTGGGACTTGGCCTGGGACTTGGCCTGGGACTTGACCTGGGACTTGACCTGGGACTTGACCTGGGACTTGGCCTGGGGCTTGACCTGAGACATGACCCGGGACTTGGCCTGGGACTTGACCTGGGACTTGACCTGGGACTTGACCTGGGACTTGACCTGGGACTTGACCTGGGACTTGGCCTGGGACTTGACCTGGGACATGACCTGGGACTTGACCTGGGACTTGACCTGGGACTTGGCCTGGGACTTGGCCTGGGACTTGACCTGGGACTTGGCCTGGGACTTGACCTGGGACTTGGCCTGGGACTTGGCCTGGGACTTGACCTGGGGCTTGACCTGGGACTTGACCCGGGACTTGGCCTGGGACTTGACCTGGGACATGACCTGGGACGAGGGGTGGGACTTGGGACTAGGATTTTACCTGACCTGTCAGTCCTCCATGTCTAGACTTGGGACTCGTTTGTCTGAACTCAGGACTTGTATCTTTAGACTGGAGTCTGGACTCTCCTGTACCACCCTGGGACTGACTCTTTTTGACTCGGGTCTTGCCGTAAGACCGGTCTAACTTTACTCTGGACTCGATCTGATACTTCATTTGGGATTTGTCCCTCTTGACTTGGGACTGTTTGGTCCTGAGACCTGACTCAGAACTCGCCTGGACACATGACCCAGACATGACCCAGTCTAGCCTTGACGGACCTGAGACTGACCCGGTTCCTTATTTCTCCTCCTCGTCATTAATATTTAATAAGGATCAGCTGTCAGTCAGATTTACGAAGTGTCTCTGCGGAGCGCCTTACCCGAGGAATTGGGCCCCAGTGGGTCCAACTTCTATGATCCGGCCTGCAATCCCTTCTCCCTCCACCAGAGGGGGCATGGTGGCCAGTCGGTGTCTCTTCACCAGTCTGCAGGTAACCCGTGTCGGTGCTGAACACTTCCTGGGGGGTACAATGATGCGGAGGCCGTTGTGACGGCAACCACGCATGGCACCACCACGGGCATCCACCATGAAGCTGACGAGAAAGCTGATTGGGTGAGAGAGAAAGGACAGCAGCCACATTGAACCAATAATCAGAAGATACTTAATTTCCATATCTGTCCTCTCCAAGCCCCGCCCACAAACACTTCCGCCAAACTTCCTGATCAGCCTAACGAGAAATCCAACTGCAGAGGGCATCAAACAGTGGTTACACGGGTGGAGGTTCTGAGTAATTAGCACCTAGCTTCATAGCCTACACCACTAGCGTCTGTAGCATGGCTTACGTTCGGCTGTGGCCAGCCGCGAGGTGAGGGGGCAGCCAGTATACCAGCATACCAGTATACCAGTGTTCTGGTATTCTGATGTTCTTGTGTACTGGTATTCTGGAGTTCTGGTATTCTGGTGTACTGATGTACTAGTGTTTTGGTATACTGGTATTCTGGTGTTTGGTGTTCTGGTGTTCTGGTATTCAGGAGTTCTGGTATTCTGGTGTACTGATGTACTGGTGTTTTGGTATACTGGTATTCTGGTGTTCTGGTGTTGTGATGTTCTGGTGTTCTGATGTTCTAGTGTACCAGTGTAGCGGTGTTTTGGTATACTGGTGTACTGGTATTCTGGTGTTCTGATGTTCTGGTGTACTGGTGTTTTGGTATACTGGTGTAATGGTGTTCTGATATACCTGTGTTCTGGTGTTCTGATGTTCTCGTGTACCGGTGTACTGGTGTTCTGATGTTCTGGTGTACCGATGAACTGGTGTTCTGGTATACCGGTGTTCTGATGTTATGGTGTACTGGTGTTTGGTGTTCCAGTGTTCTGGATTTCTGGTATACAAGTGGTCTGATGTTCTGATGTACCGGTGTTCTGATGTTCTGGTGTACCGGTGTACTGGTGAACTGGTGTTCTGGTATACCGGTGTTCTGGTGTTCTGGTGTTCCGGTATACCGGTGTTCTGGTGTTCTGGTATACCAGTGTTCTGGTGTTCTGATGTTCTGGTGTACCGGTGTTCTGGTGTTCCGGTGTTCCGGTATACCGGTGTTCTGGTATACCAGTGTTCTGGTGTTCTGATGTTCTGGTGTACCGGTGTACTGGTGTTCTGATGTTCTGGTGTACCAGTGTACCAGTGTACTGGTGTTCTGGTGTTCTGGTATACCGGTGTTCTGATGTTATGGTGTACTGGTGTTTGGTGTTCCAGTGTTCTGGATTTCTGGTATACAAGTGGTCTGATGTTCTGATGTACCGTTGTTCTGATGTTCTGGTGTACCAGTGTTCTGGTGTTCTGATGTTCTGGTGTACCAGTGTTCTGGTGTTCTGATGTTCTGGTGTACCGGTGTACTGGTGTTCTGGTGTTCTGGTATACCAGTGTTCTGGTGTTCTGGTATACCAGTGTTCTGATGTTCTGGTGTACCGGTGTTCTGGTGTTCTGGTGTTCTGGTATACCAGTGTTCTGATGTTCTGATGTACCGGTGTTCTGATGTTCTGGTGTACCGGTGTTCTGGTGTTCTGGTGTACCGGTGTACTGTTGTTCTGGTGTTCTGGTATACCAGTGTACTGGTGTTCTGATGTTCTGGTGTACCGGTGTTCTGATGTTCTGGTGTACCGGTGTTCTGATGTTCTGGTGTACCGGTGTACCGGTGTTCTGGTGTCCCTCCCTCAGTTGGGCCTTAAGGGTATATACACGGCCTCTCAGTTTGCAGGGTCATGTGGGTATATACAGCAGGACATCAGGGAATATGGGGTGAACCCCCTGTAGCCAGCGTTAGCCTTGCTACAGTAGCTAGGTGTGTTAGCTAGCTAGCTGGAAAACTGGAGAACATTCTGCAGAGCCTGTCAATCATCTTTAGACCAAATCCTAAGTGTGCTACCGTGTCTCCTTAGGCTGCATGGGATTGGTGCAGAGCTCAGGTAGGACAGTTTTCCCCTTATCCCAGAAGTTGGCTTCTACAGTTTAGCAGTGGAGCTACAGCGCTAACTAGCATGGTGCTAGCTGCATGGGTAATCTCTAGTAGATGTGGTGTATGACACATGGGCTAAAGTATGTTAGCATAGCCAAACAGTATAGGCTATAATGGCTAAGCAGTTGAGGTGACTGAGTGACGATTCAGGCATGCAGATGCTAATCGGTGGGCTATAAGGTTCCATTACCTGCTAGCTGCATTAGCCTCGTAGCTCCAGTGCCAAAGCTAAAGAAGCTAACCTCAGACGCTGAGCCCCTGCTATAGGGGGAACACTGGAGAACACCCGAGTGTGTCGCTGGACTGTCGCTGGCTGTCGTGGACATGCTCCAGGAGGAAGACGTGTACAGTATGGGTATATTATGGGCTGTATGGAGGATGGAATGTCATGGTGTGTTCAAAGCTCTGGTGTAAGAATGTGCTGGAGGTCACAAGACAGGCGTGGAACACTGACTCACTCCAACGACCACACTTACACTCAGAACCTTCCCACAGAGAGAACAACCAGGAACCTTACACCTGCAGGACGTCCGGCCCAGGACTGAACTCAGGTGTGCTCGGAGGAGGAGGATCTAAAGAGGTTTTCCAGAATTCCTGCATCATTTTGTGTAATTAGATCTAAACGCTCCGTTCTAGATACAGTCGGAACCCTCCACAGCGGTGGTGAATGGAACCAGACGTCCCGCTCCTTCAGATTCTACAGCTGCTATTACCTATTTATTACTGATCTGTAGAGTCTATAGGTGTGTTCTAGACTTGGAGAACCCTGGTTCCCATCACCAACCCTGTAAAGAACGTCTGAACCACCTTACTCCAAGCCCACTCTGAGCTCAGACTCGGAATCTCCGGTTCCCGGCTGGTTCCTGGTCTCCATCCCTCTGTGTACCGCCAGGTTCTGCTGGACCTTAATGACCGCCCAGAGGGTTCCACTGAACCGCCCAGAGGGTTCCACTGAACCGCCCAGAGGGTTCCACTGAACCGCCCAGAGGGTTCCACTGAACCGCCCAGAGGGTTCCACTGAACCGCCCAGAGGGTTCCAACCATCGGCCGAACCCCACACCCACTCAGATGTGTACTGTTACTATGGAAACAACAGGTGGTCTCCATAGTAATGACATCAAAACAAGGCCATGACATCACTGACACGCATCAGCAGCAAACGCATGCAGGAGGGGAAACAGAGGAGGTTAGA
>JAMWET010005888.1:7500-12500 GCA_024036415.1 Prochilodus magdalenae | reverse complement strand
TTTACGGTGTTGGCTGTGTTGGCTGTGTTGACAGTGTAGGCTGTGTTGACTGTGTAGGCTGTGTTGACTGTGTAGGCTGTGTTGACTGTGTAGGCTGTGTTGGCTGTGTTGACAGTGTTGACAGTGTTTACGGTGTTGGCAGTGTAGGCTGTGTTGGCAGTGTTGGCAGTGTAGGCTGTGTTGACAGTGTATGCTATGTTGATAGTGTTGGCTGTGTAGGCTGTGTTGGCAGTGTAGGCTGTGTTGACAGTGTAGGCTGTGTTGGCTGTGTTGACAGTGTTGGCTGTGTTGACTGTGTTGGCTGTGTTGGCTGTGTTGACAGTGTAGGCTGTGTTGGCAGTGTTGGCTGTGTTGACAGTGTAGGCTGTGTTGGCTGTGTTGACAGTGTAGGCTGTGTTGACAGTGTTGACAGTGTTGGTACTCAGTGGCTGTGCTCTGGAGCCTGTTGAGGTCTAGTGCCTGCTGTAGTGAGGGTGAGTGTCCTGCAGGGCTGTAGCCTAACGCTGTTCCACCAGGCAGAGTGCTATGGTTACTGGTCTAACCTAGAACCGTCTATGACCTGCTCGAGTACCAAACCACCAATCATATAACCAATCAGTGGTCTGCACTTCTTACAGCTCCGCCCACATGTCACAGGCCGATGTCACACTATACCCAGGACGTCCTGCTCTGTGAGACCGCCGGATTGGTCAGTGTGAAAGCGGTAACGAACCCCTCCCTGATACCACCCCAGACCCGGTCCTGGGTCCAGACTCGGCCCTGGGTCCAGACTCGGCCCTGGGTCCAGACTCGGCCCTGGTCCAGACTTGGCCCTGGGTCCAGACTCGGCCCTGGGTCCAGACTCGGCCCTGGTCCAGACTTGGCCCTGGGTCCAGACTCGGCCCTGGTCCAGACTCGGCCCTGGGTCCAGACTCGGCCCTGGGTCCAGACTCGGCCCTGGGTCCAGACTCGGCCCTGGGTCCAGACTCGGCCCTGGGTCCAGACTCGGCCCTGGGTCCAGACTCGGGACAGGTGTGAAAGCCGCCCCATGACCCCTGTGCCACACTGCCCCGGTGGACAAACGCCCCAGCTACATGTGACTAGACTTACAGTCACCATAAACACCTGTTCAACACAGCCGTTCTCACAGCAATGTTCAGCACCTGACCTATTACTCAATCAAATCCTCAGAGCAATGTTCAACATCAGTATGTGTGTGCATGTGAGTGCGCTGACCCGGAGTGCAGCAGTGTGCTGGTCAGTACGACGTTATCCAGATGTTCAGCTCCCCAGCTCAGCCGGAAAGAGTCCTTATCGTGCTCTCTGGACAGAGCAGAGACCTGCCAACAGGACACAGGACACGATCAACCCTAACACGGCAGCTACTGAACACGGCAGCTACTGAACACAGCAGCTACTGACACCTAGAGAACCTCAACACTGCAATTACTGAACACTGCAGCTACTGAACACGGCAACTACTGAACACAGCAGCTACCGAAACACTGCAGCTACTGAAACCTAGAGAACCTCAACACTGCAATTACTGAACACTGCAGCTACTGAAACCTAGAGAAACTCAACACTGCAATTACTGAACACTGCAGCTACTGAAACCTAGAGAAACTCAACACTGCAATTACTGAACACTGCAGCTACTGAACACGGCAACTACTGAACACAGCAGCTACCGAAACACTGCAGCTACTAAAACCTAGAGAAGCTTAACACTGCAATTACTGAACACTACAGCTACTGAACACGGCAACTACTGAACACAGCAGCTACTGACACCTAGAGAACCTCGACACTGCAATTACTGAACACTGCAGCTACTGAACACGGCAACTACTGAACACAGCAGCTACCGAAACACTGCAGCTACTGAAACCTAGAGAAGCTTAACACTGCAATTACTGAACACTACAGCTACTGAACACGGCAATTACTGAACACTGCAGCTACTGAAACCTAGAGAAACTCAACACTGCAATTACTGAACACTGCAGCTACTGAAACCTAGAGAAACTCAACACTGCAATTACTGAACACTGCAGCTACTGAAACCCAGAGAAACTCAACACAGCAATTACTGAACACTGCAGCTACTGAACCCTATGATTGTGTGTGTCTTACCTGATGGCTGGTTATCATGTCCTCGATCAACACTCCATCCCTTGAGTAACCCAAATGGGGCGGAGTCTGACGGACTCTAAAAGTACGAAAAGATCAGACATTAGTAGTTAATGTACATCAACCTGTCAGTATTACCACGGCAACCAACAGCGTCCTGATATACACTACAGGAAGCGTAGGGGGCGATACGACCCGCACGCTCATTCTGACAGACTGTAATACGCTACAGGAAGCGTAGGGGGCGATACGACCCGCACGCTCATTCTGACAGACTGTAATACCCTACAGGAAGCGTAGGGGGGCGATACGACCCGCACGCTCATTCTGACAGACTGTAATACACTACAGGAAGCGTAGGGGGCGATACGACCCACACGCTCATTCTGACAGACTGTAATACGCTACAGGAAGCGTAGGGGGCGATACGACCCACACGCTCATTCTGACAGACCGTAATACCCTACAGGAAGCATAGGGGGCGATACGACCCACACCGCCATTCTGACAGACTGTAATACACTACAGGAAGCGTAGGGGGCGATACGACCCACACGCTCATTCTGACAGACTGTAATACCCTACAGGAAGCATAGGGGGCGATACGACCCACACCGCCATTCTGACGGACTGTAATACACTACAGGAAGTGTAGGGGGGCGATACGACCCACACGCTCATTCTGACAGACTGTAATACACTACAGGAAGCGTAGGGGGCGATACGACCCACACGCTCATTCTGACAGACTGTAATACGCTACAGGAAGCGTAGGGGGCGATACGACCCACACGCTCATTCTGACAGACTGTAATACGCTACAGGAAGCGTAGGGGGCGGTACGACCCGCACGCTCATTCTGACAGACTGTAATACAGTACAGGAAGCGTAGGGGGCGATACGACCCACACGCTCATTCTGACAGACTGTAATACGCTACAGGAAGCGTAGGGGGCGATACGACCCGCACGCTCATTCTGACAGACTGTAATACAGTACAGGAAGCGTAGGGGGCGGTACGACCCGCACGCTCATTCTGACAGACACTGTAATTACAAACAGTACAGGAAGCGTAGGGGGCGATACGACCCGCACGCTCATTCTGACAGACTGTAATACGCTACAGGAAGCGTAGGGGGCGATACGACCCGCACGCTCATTCTGACAGACTGTAATACACTACAGGAAGCGTAGGGGGCGATACGACCCGCACGCTCATTCTGACAGACTGTAATACACTACAGGAAGCGTAGGGGGCGGTACGACCCGCACGCTCATTCTGACAGACTGTAATACAGTACAGGAAGCGTAGGGGGCGATACGACCCGCACGCTCATTCTGACAGACTGTAATACGCTACAGGAAGCGTAGGGGGCGATACGACCCACATGCTCATTCTGACAGACTGTAATACAGTACAGGAAGCGTAGGGGGCGATACGACCCACACGCTCATTCTGACAGACCGTAATACACTACAGGAAGCGTAGGGGGCGATACGACCCACATGCTCATTCTGACAGACTGTAATACACTACAGGAAGCGTAGGGGGCGATACGACCCACACGCTCATTCTGACAGACTGTAATACACTACAGGAAGCGTAGGGGGCGATATGTGGCGTGGTTGTTCAGGTAACCTGTGGTTTATACCTGTCCAGGTTGAGGTAGCTCACACCGTCCAGGTACTGTCCAGTTAGAGAGTCGTCCCCGAGTTCCCTCAAATCCTCGGCTCTGAGGTACTCCCCTCCGTCACCCGTCATAGTGTCCTCACCTAAACACACACACCTGTGTTAACACGTCCCAGTGTACCTGTGTGTGGGTTACTGGTCACACTGTCGTTAGTGGTCCCCACCCAGCCTGCCCAGGTTATGATCAGAGAGGGATATAGGAGGAGGCGGTTAGAGGGGAGACACTCGGCACTCCACGCTGTTAATCATCAATCCATCAGTCTTTACCCAGAATTCCTCTGATCACTGCAGAGACCTCAGCTAAAGGGTCCTCCACCTGCTGTAGAGCTGCAGAGCAACAGAACCACATTACCCACAATCCCTGACAGGCCTGCAGGTATGCTGCGTTCAGGTGCTCATCAGAAGACTGAATATACAGGTACACACTCGTACTGATCACCAATAGAACAGAAGTCTGTCTCTCAGTATGGCGTCGGGCCGCCGTGTTTGCTAACCCAACACGCCAGACGTCTCGGTATGGAGCTGTAGAGGTTCCTGATGGAGTCCTGTGATAATCCATCCCATGCAGCTTGAACATCCTCACACAGTTCCTGCAGATGGTGCGGTAGGGGTGGAGGTGGAGGGACACCAGGTCTTCTGGACGTGTGACCACACACCGTCCATCTTGGTGCTGACCACGGTGCCTCCACACACGGATTCGTTGGGCGTCTCCACCAAGACTAAAGCGGGACTCGTCACTGAAGATGACCCGCTGCCATTCTGACAGTCTGGTACGACACCACTGCAGTGTTTGGTGACGGTGACGTGGTGTTAAGGACAGTCGTGGTAACGGTCTGTGTGCATGTAGTCCTGCGTGGTGCAGCCGTCTGCTGATGGTGCTGCACTAACAGGAGGACTCATGGAGGACACCACTGCTCGCTGGAGGTCTGTAGTGGTGGTGTTGGGTGTCAGACCAAGTTTCACCCCGTAGGTTGACTCCATCTGGGTGCTGCTCTTTGTGTAACCGTTGGATACGCCTCCTCGCGGGAAGGAACGCCGGGAGACTCGGTTATACACGTCGCATCTCAGAGACTTCGGCTACTGTACAGTCATCTGAGCGCTGACTACAAGCGGGGCGATCAGTACCGCCCAGTACCGCCCAGTTTTCCACCTGACACCTGAACACAGCACTACACAGTATGAACACACAGTAGGCGTT
>JAMWET010005888.1:0-2500 GCA_024036415.1 Prochilodus magdalenae | reverse complement strand
ATGCCCATGGATCTGAAATGGGTTAACCAACAAGCTGATCTAGATCTGATGGTCAGGTAAAGTCCACTATAACTTTTTAGCGCCACACTTAGTGTATGCAGCAACACATGTTTAACCCGGTGATGTAGTTCCTGAACAGTAGGTGTGCGCCGGTACGCGTAATCACCTTAGGACCGTGGTGTGAGGAGAGGCACCTTTCTCCAACAGAAGCAGCGCCACCTGCTGGTTATCATAGTGAGCAGCTACATGCAGAGGAGTGAGACCATTCTGGAAAAACAGAGAGAGAGAGAGGGAGAAAGAGAGAGAGCGAGGGAGTGAGGGAGAGGAAGGAGAGAGTCTGAGTCTGCCAGTCAGCCTTCCAGAGATTTCCACTCCAGTATCAGGGACTGCTGAGTTCCAGCGTACGTGATGTCTGAAGGGGGATTCGGGGATTAGGCGGTCAGTAAGGAAGGGTTTGGGTGCGGTGAAGGGGGATTCGGGGATTAGGCGGTCAGTAAGGAAGGGTTTGGGTGCGGTGAAGGGGGATTCGGGGAATTGAGGAGGCTGCGTCAGTAAGAAGTAATTGGGTAGCGGTGACAGGGGTTCGGGATTGGTGCACGTCAGTCAAGTGAAGGGTTTTGCGGCTGCGCGTGAATGGGAGGATATCCGGCCTGGATTTAGGCAGAGCTCAGTAAGCGAAGGCGTTTTGGCCGTGCTGGTGCAAGGGGGAATTCGGGGATTAGGCGGTTCAGTAAGAAGGGTTTTGGGTGCGGTGAAGGGGGATTAGGCGGTCAGTAAGGAAGGGTTTGGGTGGCGGTGAAGGGGATCGGGACTTAGCGCGGTCAGATAATGCAAGGCCCGTCTGGGTGCGGTGCGAGGGGGATTTTCGGGAATTCAGGCGTCAGTAAGGAAGGGTTGGTCACAGGAATGGGGAATCCGAGACTAGGGGGTCAGTAAGGAAGGGTTTGGGTGCATGTAGCAGGGCGATTCGGGATTAGGCGTCAGTAAGGAAGGGTATTGGGTGCCTGGTATTAATTGCGTGGCATTCGGGATTAGCGCGGGTCTCAGTAAGAATGCCGCTTTGGGTGCGGTGAAGGGAGATATCGGGCGATTAGCGCACAGGTAATGCCTAAGAATGCGGTTTGGGTGCGGTGATAGGGCGGATTCGGAATTAAGTCGGTCAGTAAGGAAGGGTTGGGTGGCGGTGAAGGAAGGAATTAGGCCGGTGACAGTAAGCAAGGAAGACAGAGAATTGGGTGCGGTGACAGGGGAGATTCAGTTGGCGATTAGGCGGATCAGTAGGAAGGGTTTGGGTGGCGGTGAAGGGGATTACGGGGATCTAGGCGGGCTAGCTCAGTAAGGAAGGGTTATGGCGGAGGTGGCCGTGAAGGGGGTATTCGGCCGCAAATTAGGAGCGCGGATCAGTAAGGAAAGGCGTTTAAGGTGCGGTGAAGGGGGATTCGGGGATTAGGCGGTCAGTAAGGAAGGGTTTGGGTGCGGTGAAGGGGGATTCGGGGATTAGGCGGTCAGTAAGGAAGGGTCTGGGTGCAGTGAAGGGGGATTAGGCGGTCAGTAAGGAAGCCGTTTTAGCGGTGCGTGTGAAGGGGGCATTCCGGGATTAGAGCCAGGTCAGTAAGGCAGGGTTTTGGCGTGCGCGTGAAGGGGTATTCGGGATTAGAGCCGGTCAGTAAGGAAGGTTCTTGAGGCATGCGGTGAAGGGGGATTAGGCGGTCAGTAAGGAAGGGTTTGGGTGCGGTGAAGGGGGATTAGGCGGTCAGTAAGGAAGGGTTTGGGTGCGGTGAAGGGGGATTCGGGGATTAGGCGGTGCTCATTAAGGATAGGTTTAGGGTGCGGTGTAAGGGCGCGATCCCCGGGTCAGTAAGGAAGGGTTTGGGTGCGGTGAAGGGGGATTCGGGGATTAGGCGGTCAGTAAGGAAGGGTTTGGGTGCGGTGAAGGGGGATTCGGGGATTAGGCGCGGTCAAGTAAGGAAGGTTTGGGTCGCGGTGAAGCCGGGAATCGCGGGATTAGGCGGTCAGTACAAGAGAAGGGTTCTGGGTGAACGGGTGAAGGGGGAATTCGGGGATTAGGCGGTCAGTAAGGAAGGCGTTCTGGGTGCCGGTGAAGGGGCGCGATTCGGGGTATTACGGCTAGGCGGCTCAGTAAGGAAGGGTTTAGGGTGCTTGGTCGCAAGGAGGGGGATTCGGGGATTAGGCGGATACAGTAAGGAAGGGTTTAGCGGTGCGAGTGAAGGGGGTATTCGGCGCCGATTAAGGCCGGTCAGTAAGGAAGGGTCTGGGTGCGGTGAAGGGGGATTAGGCGGTCAGTAAGGAAGGGTTTGGGTGCGGTGAAGGGGGATTCGGGGATTAGGCGGTCAGTAAGGAAGGGTTTGGGTGCGGTGAAGGGGGATTAGGCGGTCAGTAAGGAAGGGTTTGGGTGCGGTGAAGGGGGATTTCTACACTTGGGCATGTATTCCTCGTTCCTTCGTCTTTGGGATCAACAGCCAAACTCAACTATCCTTAC
>JAMWET010005887.1:0-17500 GCA_024036415.1 Prochilodus magdalenae | reverse complement strand
ACACTCTCTCTCGCTGCTCATTCCCGCACCCTCCTTAAAGAAACACAAATACCATTTTTACAACACTGTGATAAAACTGCCACCAGCGTGGAGTGAGGCGCTCTCTGGGAATGCACAGACACCATGTCAGCTGTGGTGGTTCTATTGGTAGTATATTTAAGTGAGGCACGGTCACTGTAGTCTTCAGGTTCAAAGTTCACAGACATGTGCTCCCGCCTTAATCTCAGTTTTTGAAAAACCAGGGCTTATCTATTTAAGCTTTTCTACACGGATTGGTCTTGCTGGTGTTGTGTAGCGTAACCCCAGGTAAACTCACACTTTTCTGGTTTGGTTTAGTGAAAAATTCAGTTTACGCTGTTTTGAAAAATGTCATTTTCAGGCTGGAGGCAAGTGTGCGGCAAGTCATTTGGTTTGCACCCTGCTAATTGATGGCATAAGGCCCCGTATAAGCCAGTGCAAGACTAATGGTGAATGTGGAACACCAGTCCTGATCTGAGCTGTATCCTTGCTGTGGTAGGGAGTGATTCTGATGCGGTTACCCTGAGCTAAAGCTGTCCGTTTCAGCTTGAAGATGGCGTGTATTTTTAGCTTCTGGGTTTTGGGAAGAAGCTGTACTGTACTGTGTATTCACATTCAGCTCTTGTGTGAAAGGGGGCGTAAGTGTGTATGCTGTGCTTTTGCCGCGTGCTGTAACGCTCCTCTCTCTTTAGTCTGTGTTCCAGGACCCAGCAGGGATCTTCGAGTGTGGTTGGAGGTCGTGGGCAATGGTACCCTACGGACAGGTGTACAAGGTGAGGAGGGGAGAGAAGGGAAGGAAGAGCTCGGCTGGTAGAGGTCAAGAAAAGGGTGTGACGAGGGCTCAACTTTTTCAGATCAGGTGGTTGGTCTAACAGTGTGTAGAAAATAGCTTCTACTGTCCCGAACATAAACGAGCACACATACACCGATTCATGCACAGCAATTTACTACCACTGCTATTATTATTATTATTATTATTATTATTATTGTTATTATTATTATTATTGTTATTATTGTTATTATTATTATTGTTTTTATTATTATTATTATTAGTATTATTAGTATTATTATTATTATTATTATTATTATTATTATTATTATTATTGTAATTATTATTATTGTAATTATTATTAGTATTATTATTATTATTATTGTAATTATTATTATTATTATTATTAGTAGTATTATTATTATTGTAATTATTATTATTATTATTATTATAATTGTTGTTATTATTATTATTATTATTTTATTATTATTATTCTTATTATTTTATTATTAGTATTATTTATTATTATTATTATTGTTATTATTATTATTATTATTATTATTATTATTATTATTATTATTATTAGGGCTGAAGTTATCGGTACTTGTTTGCTGTAGATTACACAATTTTTTTCATGATCAGCTGGTATAAAGAAGTGAATAAATGCAGACTTAAGATCTTTGTACACCAAATTGCTCATAAAAATATCAAAATTCAGCTTTTTTTGACCAGACATGTGATTTTTTCATGTTACTATCCAAATTAGAGATACCAAAAAGCTCATATCAAGCATTTTGAGCATTTCTCAGATATTAACTTTTTTGTTTTTTTTGGCGCTACGCCAAAAAGATTATGGGATGTAGTTGCATAGCCATAGCCAAGTGATCACACAGAAGCAACAGAAGTACAGTCACAGTACCAATATCATGCCCTATGACTGATACCCGCATAAGCATCTCGATACTGAAATGATATCGTGGTGAAAACCTTAAACACCAAGCAGAGTTATGAAGTGAACGTTGACGGAACAAAATATTTCGCCAATGTCAATGCAAGGTCAAAAGTGGCAGACTTGCAGTTAAAGTGATCTCTCTTGAGTTTTTTTTTTTAAGATTTGAATCCCTTGTTGATCCCACAGTGGGGAAATTCAGTCACACACACACTAGGGGGCAGTGAGCACACTTACCCGGAGCGGTGGGTAGCCCTATCCACGGCGCCCGGGGAGCAGTTGGGTGTTAGGTGCCTTGCTCAAGGGCACCTCAGTCGTTACTGTCAGTTCAGGGAATCGAACCGGCGACCCTCCGGTCACAAGGCTGGTTCCCTAACCTTCAGCCCTCCATTGATATGGATTGGTGGACTGCTGTGGTAGTTAGCTATGGTTATGGTAGTTACATGGAGCTTGCTGGTAGTTAACGTTACCCAGCTGCTTGCTTTCGGTACTAACAACAGCACAAAGTAAATAAAAGTTGTTACTATGACACTTTCGGTTTGGGGTTGTGAGGTGGAGCGGCTTCTGTCTCATTAGTGTTACACCTAGACTGAAACTGATCAGCATTGTCCAAGGAGTGAAATGTGCGACTGTGAAATTGATTAAGCCTTTCCTTAACTTTCCTGTGGTTTCAAGATGAACATCAACTACGCCTGTGACGGGTGGAGGCAGGTTGTCAGTTTGATGCAGCGTTATCATCATTATTATGTCCTAGGGAATCAGGACGGATCAGTATTCACGTAGGTGCTTCAACAGGAAAGATTAGAGGGGGCTTGTAAACAGCCAGGTGGTGTAAGGTGTAGAATAGCAGGGTCAGTCGGAGGTCAGTGCTCTGTGTGTGCACAGAATCAGTTAGTGGTCTTTGTGCCGTGGTGTAAGAGGTGAAGGGTCAGGTTGGGGTTAACCTGTAGTGTGGCGGACCGTAAGCACGTCACCGAGAGGTCACTGCTCAGATATCCCGGATATGGCCCCATCCCCGGCTATTAATAGACCCCACATCTGCCAGCTGCTATTTCTAAAGTCTCTCGTGCTCGTCTTTCGCCTCTCTCTCTCTCTCTCTTTCCCTCTCAGGGGCGCCATGTGAAAACAGGGCAGCTGGCTGCTATAAAGGTGATGGATGTCACCGAGGAAGAGGAGGAGGAGATCAAGGCAGAGATCAACATGCTGAAGAAGTACAGCCACCACCGCAACATTGCCACTTACTACGGAGCCTTCGTCAAGAAGAGCCCACCAGGCCACGATGACCAGCTCTGGGTCTGTGTGCTGCCCCTGTAGTCCAGCACTACAGCTTATAGAGCTGCAATGGAGTCGGATGCGCCTTTTTTTTGGGGGGGCGGGGCCAAACACAGATACTGATTGATTAGTAATAAAGGGGACCAATCAGAAGCATTCAGTGATGGACTGACCCGCACTCGTTCGTTACTCTTTCTTTTCGCATCCCTTTTTTCTCCCATAGAGAATGAATGGGAAGGAAAATCCTTTGCCTACCTACTCTACTCCCGCTCGACCTACAGCCTCCGACTCAGGCATAAGGGCTTGGGGCGAAGCATTCAGTGATGAATTGACCCGCACTCGTTCATTACTCCTTTTTTCCCCGCATCCCTCGTTCCTCCCATAGAGTCCCAGTCATTTTTAGACACATCTAAAGCCAGCTGTTTCGTTCGCCCGAGAGGCGCGAGTCTTCGCTTACACAATAAGGGCAGGTCCCTAAGCACTGACCCTTAGTCAGACCCGCACTCGTCTATCTGTCGTTTATTCATCCCCCGTTCCTCCCATAGAGTCCCAGTCATTTTTAGACACATCTAAAGCCGGCTGTTTCGTTCGCCCGAGAGCCACCAGACTTCACGTGCTCACTAATGGGAGGTCCCCAAGCACTAATCCACAGCCATACTGACCCGCACTCGTCTATCTGTTGTTTTTTCATCCCTCATTCCTCCCATAGAGTCCCAGTCATTTTCGAGCCAAACCAAGCAGTAACGTTTCCGGTCGCCCGAGAGCCACCAAACTTCACATACTCACTAAGGGCAGGCCCCCAGACGCTAATCCACAGCCATACTGACCCGCACTCGTTTACTCATCCCTCGTTCCTCCCATAGAGTCCCAGTCATTTTCGACCCAAACCAAGCAGTAATGCTTTTCTTTCCTCGAGAGCCACCAAACTTCACATACTCACTAAGGGCAGGCTCCCAGACGCTAATACATGGTCATACTGACCCGCACTCGTTTATTCATCCCTCGTTCCCCCCATAGAGACCCAGTCATTTTCGAGCCAAACCAAACCCTGCTGTTTCCTTCACCGGAGAGCCACCAGACTTTACATGCTCACTAATGGGAGGTCCCCAAGCACTAATCCACAGCCATACTGACCCGCACTCGTCTATCTGTCGTTTTTTTATCCCTCGTTCCTCCCATAGAGCCCCATTCATTTTTAGACACATCTAAAGCTGGCTGGTCCGTTCGCCCGAGAGGCGCGAATCTTCGCTTACACACTAAGGGCAGGTCCCCAAGCACTGACCCTTAGTCAGACCCGCGCTCGTCTATCTGTCGTTTATTCATCCCTCGTTCCTCCCATAGAGTCCCAGTCATTTTCGACCCAAACCAAACCCTGCTGTTTCCTTCGCCCGAGAGCCACCAGACTTCACGTGCTCACTAATGGGAGGTCCCCAAGCACTAATCCACAGCCATACTGACCCGCACTCGTCTATCTGTCGTTTATTCATCCCTCGTTCCTCCCATAGAGTCCCAGTCATTTTCGACCCAAACCAAGCAGTAATGCTTTCCTTCGCTCGAGAGCCACCAAACTTCACATACTCACTAAGGGCAGGCTCCCAGACGCTAATCCACTGTCTTACTGACCCGCACTCGTTTACTCATCCCTCGTTCCTCCCATAGAGTCCCAGTCATTTTCGACCCAAACCAAGCAGTAATGCTTTCCTTCGCTTGAGAGCCACCAAACTTCACATACTCACTAAAGGCAGGCCCCCAAGCACTGACCCTTAGTCATACTGACCCGCACTCGTCTATCTGTCGTTTTTTCATCCCTCGTTCCTCCCATAGAGTCCCAGTCATTTTCGAGCCAAACCAAGCAGTAACCTTTCTGGTCGCTCGAGAGCCACCAAACTTCACATACTCACTAAGGGCAGGCCCCTAGATGCTAATCCACAGTCATACTGACCCGCACTCGTTTATTCATCCCTCGTTCCCCCCATAGAGACCCAGTCATTTTCGAGCCAAACCAAGCAGTAATGCTTTCCTTCGCTCGAGAGCCACCAAACTTCACATACTCACTAAAGGCAGGCCCCCAAGCACTGACCCTTAGTCATACTGACCCGCACTCGTCTATCTGTCGTTTATTCATCCCCCGTTCCTCCCATAGAGTCCCAGTCATTTTCGACCCAAACCAAGCAGTAATGCTTTCCTTCGCTCGAGAGCCACCAAACTTCAGATACACACTAAGGGCAGGCCCCCAGGCGCTAATCCTCAGTCATACTGACCCACACTCGTTTATTCATCCCTCGTTCCCCCCATAGAGACCCAGTCATTTTCGAACCAAACCAAGCAGTAACGTTTGCGGTCGCCCGAGAGCCACCAAACTTCTCGTACTCACTAAGGGCAGGCCCCCAGACGCTAATCCACAGTCATACTGACCCGCACTCGTTTACTCACCCCTTGTTCCTCACTGAGCAAGCTGCGCAACCATCCCGCGTTACCTTCAGGAAATGCACTTTTCTATACTAAGGTGCAACCTGTTTGGAATTTAGCATGAGGGTGATCTAGCCACCATGAACACATTTACATATAACCACAAGCTGCTTAGCTGACCAATGTTTTTGATGGAAAGTGGTCAAACTATATAAATGGACCTCAGGGAAGAAACTAGAAGTGTTCAGAGCCAGAGGTCTGAGCATAAGTTCAGCAGGGCAGCATCTGGTGAGTTTTCATAGGGCCCAAGCTCTCTACCTGGTTTAATACTCCATCAAATAATATCAATTTGGCACAGGGCTTCAGGCACTTCAGGACTAAATTAGATTTAGGTTAAGCTCTGAGTTTGACTGACAGTACGTAATTGGGCTCAGAACAAAATAACCCCGTAGTGACGATCAGAATCGACGTCACTTTTATTCGCCAGGTCTTTAGATATGTACTGCTGGTCCTTATTTAGAATATGAAGGTGTCAGTGCATGTTAATGATCGTGTGTGTGTGTTTGTAGCTGGTGATGGAGTTCTGTGGGGCTGGCTCAGTAACAGACCTGGTGAAGAATACCAAAGGAAACTCGCTGAAGGAAGACTGGATTGCTTATATCTGCAGAGAGATCCTGCGGGTGAGGCAAATGGTTTTCATATCGACAGGTAGACTCGCCTGAGAGGAAGAGGAAGCCGTGTTATGATTCTTCATGTTATGACTGTGCAATGTATCTGTAAATCATAAATGTACCAGGCGTTTATGTCCTTCATAAGTACAGCCACTTTATCAATAGCCTTTAATTAGCATGATGCCGATTTCTGTAAGTTCGTTAGTTTAAAGTCCTGTGCAATATTTACATCATCCTTTTTCAGTTTTACCGTTTTTGCTTTGCGTGTAGGAGTTTGGTTTTTTTTCTCGGTACTGGCTGTACTGAGCACAGAATATATTTGAATGTCAAAACATTTAACCCTTTCTGACTCGAATCATGCTCCAGGACGCTCCATGTTCGCTCTTAGAACAGGGGGATATCTTTAGCGATTTGGCGTTTTTCATAAAGCACTTAGCTGTCCCCTCTAATGACCTTTATGTATTAATGGTGATTTAAAAAACTCGAACAGGTAAAATATTGCAGGGTTGGTGGTGAATAAAGAGGAAGAGAGGAAATAGCTAGATGGCTGACTGTTTAAGAGAGAAATAACTGTAGAGCAGCAACAGCTCTTAACAGCAGGGTGCCATAACAGTCTTAATATCCAGATTATCGCACTTTTTATTTCATTATTTTTGTTTTTCATTGATAGCAGGCAGCTGTAACTTACGGTTGTTACGTTATTTTGATTATGTGCACCGTAGCACATAGGGGCGTGCTGAGGAATTACTCATGAGTGCTCAGTGTGGCTGGTTTTGCGGTTTAGGACTAAAGTGCTGATTTGAAACACGTATTTACTGAACTATTTATGGATGGATGGATGGATGGATGGATGGATGGATGGATAGATAGATAGATAGATAGATAGATAGATAGATAGATAGATAGATAGATAGATAGATAGATAGATAGATAGGTAGGAAGGTAAGTAGATAGATAGATAGATAGATAGATAGATAGATAGATAGATAGATAAATAGATAGATAGATAGATAAGTAGGTAAGTAGATAGATAGATAGATAGATAGATATGTAGGTAGGAAGGTAAGTAGATAGATAGATAGATAGATAGATAGATAGATAGATAGATAGATAGATAGATAGATAGATAGATAGATAGATAAGTAGGTAAGTAGATAGATAGATAGATAGATAGATAGATAGGTAGGTAGGAAGATAAGTAGATAGATAGATATAGATAGATATAGATAGATAGATGGATAGATAGATAGATAGATAGATAGATAGATAGACAGACAGACAGACAGACAGACAGACAGATAGATAGATAGATAGATAGATAGATAGATAGATATAGATAGATGGATGGATGGATGGATGGATGGATGGATGGATAGATAGATAGATAGATTAGACACAGTCCCCCACTACCAGAAATTATGCAGTCGAGATTCCCACATTTGGGGAATTCGCAAGGGTCAGCACAACCGAAGTGCAATGGTTAAGCCTCGCCCTGGATGAACCACCTTCTTGATCATGGCATCGCCCCTGCCATTATACACGTGACAGTCAAACATAAATGTGTTTATGGACCATATATGTGTTAGAATGTAAACTCACCAGACCAAAAACGAGTCATCTTGTGTGTTTAAGGTGGTAGTAACTTCAGGCTCCTACAGATGGTGCTGCACAAGGATGGTCCGGGTTGTAGATACATGTGGACTGTATGCGGGATTCATAGGTTCAAAAGAGGTGGTACAGTTCAGTGAAGGTCTTAATCCATGTGTGGAAAAATAGGAGTGGCAAAGAGAATGACTGGCCAAACTGATTGATTGCATTTAGGCATGCCAAAAACCATAGCTTGGAAGGAAGTAGCTGAATCTGCAGGCGTATGGAGCGGTATGACGATCATATGGGTGTAGCAGCAGTGGCTAAAATCCCCGTTTACAGGACATTCTCCTCAGAATTGTGTCAGTAGAGCCAAAAACCAAATCGGGTTGGGTTTTTGGCTCTACTGGCACAATTCTGAGGAGAATTTTGCCAGTAGAGCCATTTTTTTGTGTGTGTGTATATAATACAGTTATTTACATTTACGGCATTTAGCTGACGCTCTTATCCAGAGCGACTTACAAGGGTATTCATATTACAGGTAGGCCAATGTAGTGTTGGGAGTCTTGCCCAAGGAGTCTTATTGGTGTAGCACAGCATAGTCACCCAGACCGGGATTTGAACCCCAGTCTCCCACATGTGGTGTTATCCGCTAAGCTACACCAACCACAACCAGTTATGGACTTTGATGTTTAAAAACCCAGAAACATGCCAATAGGCAGCATTACTAAACTGTTGCATCTAAAGTAAATGTCTAGAGAGAATAAAACGTAAAGTTGACGGCTCTTCTCCTCCATATGAATACTAAGGTAGAGTTGAGAGACTGTCTTCTTCAGAATGTGGATCTTTATCTGTCAGATTAGTGTTGGCATCATTAGATGCTTCGACAAATTGCTCACCAAGGTTATGGTGCTATCCACACTTCTCTGTAACGGTAGCTCACCTGGATGTGGTCCCAGTTTCTACTTTTCGTCAATGTTTATTATGGTATCTACTCCAAAAATCTGGGATCTTAACATTGGACCATAATTTCTATATCAGTGTATTCTTGATGGTTACAGGGTCTGTTAAAATAATACTAACCTGCATCATTTTAGACCCCAAAGAAATGAAATAATGTGAATACATAATTCATCAAGGGACCTAAAAGAGCATGGCCAGGAGGTCACAATGATGATGACATAGGATGCAGCCACGTTCACGGACTAAACAAGAAACAGCTTAAACCGAAAGTGATTTTTAACTAGTGGTTGACTCTAATAGTTTTTTATCCGTCTCTTTTTCAGGGCCTTTCCCATCTCCATGCTCATAAGGTCATCCATAGAGACATCAAAGGCCAGAATGTTCTTCTGACTGAGAACGCTGAGGTCAAACTCGGTAAGGGGTGTGTGTATGTGTGTGTGTGTTTCTGTTTCTCGGCCTGTAGCGTCAGTTTAACTGACGTGACCTCGTCATTAGCATGTTCTTTGGTTTAGCAGTGATTTAACATTTAACCTAACAATTAGAGTGAAGCACGGCACAGATCCCTTGTCTAATACCGACACGCATCAACACCGACACAATGGGCCCTTCTGTGTTTATATATTTGCCATTTAACCAGTACGCCAGAGTGTAACCAGTACGCCAGAGTGTAACCAGTACGCCAGAATGTAACCAGTACGCCAGAATGTAACCAGTACGCCAGAATGTAACCAGTACGCCAGAATGTAAACAGTACGCCAGAATGTAACCAGTACGCCAGAATGTAACCAGTACGCCAGAATGTAAACAGTATGCCAGAATGTAACCAGTACGCCAGAATGTAAACAGTATGCCAGAATGTAACCAGTACACCAAAATGTAACCAGTACGCCAGAATGTAACCAGTACGCCAGAATGTAACCAGTACGCCAGAATGTGAACAGTATGCCAGAATGTAACCAGTACGCCAGAATGTAACCAGTACACCAGAATGTAACCAGTACGCCAGAATGTAACCAGTACGCCAGAATGTAAACAGTATGCCAGAATGTAACAGTACACCAAAATGTAACCGGTACACCAGAATGTAACCAGTATGCCAAAATATAACCAATATGCCAGAATGTAACCAATACGCCAGAATGTAACAGTACACCAAAATGTAACCAGTATGCCAGAATGTATGTAACCAGTACACCAGAATGTATGTAACCAGAACACCACAATGTAACACTACGCCAGAATGTAACCAGTACACTACAATGCAACCAGTATGCCAGAATGTAACCGGTACACCAGAATTTATGTAACCAGTACACCAGAATTTAACCAATACACCAGAATGTATGTAACCGGTAACCCGGAGTCTAACTAGAAAGTCAGAATGTAAACAGTACACCAGAATGTATGTAACCGGTAAACCGGAATCTAACTAGAAAGTCAGAATGTAAACAGTACACCAGAATGTATGTAACTGGTAAACCAGAATGTATCCAGAACACCAGAATTAATTTAACCAGAACACAGAATGATTGTAACCAGTCCGCCAGGATTTATGTAACCGGCACACAAGGATGTAACCAGTGTGCCAGAATATAACCAATATACCAGAATGTAAACAATACACCAGATTGTATGTAACCAATATGCCAGAATGTAACCAGTACGCCAGAATGTAACAGTACGCCAAAATGTAACCAGTACGCCAGAATGTATGTAACCAGTACGCCAGATTGTAACCTGTACACCAGAATGTAACAGTACACCAGATTGTAATCAGTACACCAGAATGTATGTACCCGGTACACCACAATGTAACCAGTATGCCAGAATATAGCCAATACGTCAGAAAGTAGCCAGTACGCCAGAACGTATGTAACCAGTACACCAGAATGTAACCAGTACACCCGAATGTATGTAACCAGAATGCCAGAATGTAACCAGTACACACGAATGTATGTAACCAGAATGGCAGAATTTATGTAAACAGCACGCCAGAATGTAAGCAGTACACCAGAAGTTACCCGTACACCAGAATAAATGTAACCAGTACACCAGAATGTAACCAGAATGCAGAATGAATGTAACCAGTATGCCAACACAGAATGTATATTGTTGTACTGTGTTTATGTAACGCTGTTTCTAAAATATACATATCTGTCTTTCTTACATTCCCTTTATTTCATTTCTCTGTCTCTCTCTCTCTGTCTCTCTCTCTGTCTCTCTCTCTGTCTCTGTCTCTGTCTCTCTCCGTCTCTGTCTCTCTCTGTCTTTCTGTCTCTCTCTGTCTTTCTGTCTCTCTCTCTCTCTCTCTCTGTCTCTATCTCTCTCTGTCTTTCTGTCTCTCTCTCTCTCTCTCTCTCTCTCTCTCTCTCTGTGTCTTTCTGTCTCTCTCTCTCTCTCTCTGTCTCTCTCTGTCTTTCTGTCTCTCTCTCTGTCTCTCTCTCTCTCTCTCTGTCTCTCTCCGTCTCTGTCACTCTCTCTGTCTCTCTCTGCCTCTGTCTCTCTCTCTCTCTCTCTCTCTCTCTCTCTCTCTCTCTCTCTCTCTCTCTCTCTCTCTGTCTCTCTCTGTCTCTGTCTCTCTCTCTCTCTCTCTCTCTGTCTCTCTCTCTCTCTCTCTCTCTCTGTCTCTCTCTCTGTCTCTGTCTCTCTCTCCCTCTGTCTCTCTCTCTCTCTGTCTCTCTCTCTCTCTGTCTCTGTCTCTCTCCGTCTCTGTCACTCTATCTGCCTCTCTCTCTCTCTCTGTCTCTCTCTCTCTCTCTCTCTCTCTCTCTCTCTCTGTAGTTGATTTTGGAGTGAGTGCTCAGTTGGACCGCACCGTGGGAAGAAGGAACACCTTTATCGGAACTCCATACTGGATGGCTCCTGAGGTCATCGCCTGTGATGAAAACCCAGATTCCACTTATGACTACAGGGTAACTACCGGTGTCTGTACTGTTGTAGCTATCGCAGGGCACGAGCTGGTTTCCTGTAAAATGAATAATGAGCTGTGTTCATTCCTTTAATGATTATTAAGGAATTTGTTAAAAAAGCTAACTCTATCTAAGTGGCTTGTTAATAAGGTAAAGAATGAACTGGCCAAACTAAACATGTTACTGACTTGTTACTACTCGGTTTCATGTTAGTGTTAAAGTAACTAGTTGCTTTATTTAGGTCCTCCATAAACAATACTGTTGATTATTGTCTAATGATTATTGGCTAATATTAGCCCATTTAGAAAATAAACAAATACTACATTATGTCTATAAGTTCAAGCTGGGCTATGACGCATCCACGTGACAACGTGTGCTGGCGGTTCATGGTTGAAGGAAGCTAAAGCTGTGAAGCTGAGAAACATGGGTGGAACGATGTTTCTGGAGGAGCTTTTTTTTTTTTTTTTTTTTTTTTTTTTAATCTTATTGTTTATTGAAGATCAAGTAATATTCACCATTTATCATTCTTTTTACAGTCATGCCTTATAAATGTTAACATCTGATTATGTACACATTCTCATTGACAGCCATATACACATTGCTTAACAAATATATTCTTCTGCTGTCTCAAGTTATATGTTATTTCTTCCATACTATGCATCATCCATAGACGCTCTATCCAAGATTCATACGTTGGGACAGTGGTTTTGAGCCAGTTCACTGATATACCCTTAATTGCTGCTGCTAATAAAACATGAAGGAGATAGATCTGGCTCCTACTTTCAAAATCCTGAGGAACAGCTCCTAGTAGCGACACCAAAAACGGACTGAAGGGCATCGTAAATATCCTCCCAATGCTTCTTCAGTTTTACACACGGAGGAGCTTCTGAAGAAAGAAACCGAACAAATGAAACCGAATTCTGCTCGTCGTTCAGTCAGACATCCAACACTGCTCCAAACGAGGGAGCTGACTTTCGGTTTAGACATAACGGCTGCTTGCGGTGAAGGATAAACAGACAGATGTTTTTATTTATTCGTCTACAGCTAAGATTAGTTTTATTTAAGGATAAGTACAGTCGATAAACTAGAGATATATAATAAACGGTTTCAGCTCTACCATTCTTCTTTTCATCTAAAGATATTTAGGTTTTAGTTAGCAGGTCATTATTAATGAGAGATGAAAGGTGAAGGGTCGTCCTACTGAAGCAGCTGTTAAAAGTGAAAGTAAAAAGACTATAAGCTATAAGCGCTAACGTTTAGCATATATACGCCCTGCTGCCCGATGCTATGTTCTGTAATCAAAGGCTCCAGTTCAGATCGATCATCATAGGCCCCGCCTCCTTTAGTTCAGAGATATGTTCCTGCTGACTTTCCAAATGAGGAGGATCAGATCTGAGACGTATGCAGACTGATTTACTGATTACTAGATAATGCAGATGGAGGAAAACCATGAACGAGTAGTCGAATCGTCGGCCATGGACATAGATTTGAACTACGGCTGGCGTCGGTGTTCGAGCACGCCTTGTGTGTTATTGTCAGTGCATGCTATTCCTGTTGGGTTCAACGAGCTGACGCATGTTGTCTCTCCACAGAGTGACATCTGGTCTCTGGGAATCACAGCTATAGAGATGGCAGAAGGAGCACCCCGTAAGATACACAAACACACAGACATGTTCATGTACTCGGATGCTCTAACGTCTCATATTTTGGACCTGTAGGCCGTCACTTCCCTATGGCCACCGTTAGGCCGTAGCGCTGATTATAGGTGGAGCTACAAACCGATGAACTGTTTGGCTGTTCCAGTGTTACTCTGTTGCTATGTTTCAATGGCAGCGCCGGGGTGTAATTACTTACTATTGCTTACTATGGTGTTCCTGGATGGAGGACCGAATCTGCCAAAATAAAAAATAAATAAATAAATAAATAAATAAAATACTTAAATTAAAATGGTAAAGAAATAATGATGGTAAATCTAAAAATAAATAAATAAGCATAGAAATAAGTATATCAATAAATAAAAAACTTATTTGTGTTACGTAATGAACGTTTTTATTTTAAATGAATGTATTTGCCTAATATTTAAAAAATTAAAAAGAATTAAAGGTATAATTAAATGATATTTGATGTAAAAATAATATGTATTAAATAAATAGATTTTAAAATCACCATGTTTAAATAATATATGCAGAAAATATATATAAAATGAAGGGAGACATTAATAAAACATTAATAAACAGTACAAGAATAAATACAATTTACCTAATTATTTATTCATAAATTCATTTATTTATTTATTTTTGTTTTTTATTACCCTTATGGTAATAAAGGGGCTGTGTCTTAACATTCCTATTGGTTGATGGACAGCAGATTCCGTAGATCGATTGTCTTGCTCCATCTGCAGTAACTACGAACAACACGGTGCACTAATGTCTGCTTACATGTATCAAGATACCCGAGACTCTTAGCTGACCCTGCTGAAAATGCAAGTGCAGATTATTTTCTCTTTCGGGTGTAGGCTTTGGCTGAAATTTCGTTCCATTATGCTGCATCTTCTTGATAACAGAGAGATTCGCCCCATAACGTTCACAAATGTGGAGGAGGTAGTTCATCGTGTCTTCCCCTGCTGAATTCAGATCATGCAACACCTGGAAGCTGCCTCTCTGAGCAGATCCGACACCGACCTGCGCCCCGATATTCGTCCTCTCGGAGTCTTTCACCCGAACGCACAGACAAGCTACATAGCTCTGCTCGAAATCAACTCCTGTCCTTCTGCACTTGATTGCTAAGCCTGAACATGAAAAACATGCCTCCTTATTATCATATCAAAGAAGAAAAACAGAAATAAATACATTTATTAATTAATAAAAAAATAAATTAATTAAATTAAATTAAATTAAATTAAATTAAATTAAATTAAATTAATAAAAAAATAATTAAATGTATAATTAAATTATATTTGATGTAAAAATAATATGTATTAAATAAATATATATAAAATATATATAAAATGAAGGGAGACGTTAATAAAGCATTAAGAAACAGTACAAGAATAAATAAAATGAGGACTATATAAATGCAAGAAAAGGAAATTTTATTTAGTCTTTTATTTATTTATTTATTTTTAATTTTGGCAGATCCGGTGCTCCATATTCCTGTGCCTGCCCCACTCAGCCAGCTGATTCTTCTCTGTCGTTGGTTATCAAGTCGTCTATGAGCTTAGCCAGGGATGCTACAGCAAAGAGAATATAATTTTTTTTTTTTTTTTTTTTATCTTACGTAACCTGGTCCCAGTTAGTACTATAGTGTATAGACTATGCTTAATCACGAGGCATCTTTTAAAAATGTAGCTCACGTTGCTCCTTTAGTGATTCCTAGTTGCTGAGTTCCCTGACAAATACTCTTCTACGTAACACTGTACAGCCGTATCCCACTTTTTTGGAATGCATGTGATTTCCGAAAAGCTTCCTCGATGCTACAGCCTCACTCTTCTGCGGCCAGCGTTAAGCCATTCGTTTGAAAATGTCATCTTTGGAGATATGAGCTTTCAAATTTTGGGGTTGTGTAAATACATGGGCCCAAATGTAGCCAAGTAAATAACACCCCCCCTGTTTCTAACCAGGGTCTTCCATGTATCCGTAGTGGTGCTAATAACTCCACAGGGGCCGATCTCGATTCAACAGCACGGCAGATCTGTAACCGCTGTGCTGGTGCTCGGTTGTGCCCAGTGCGGTGCCGTGTAGAGTAACCGAAAAGGGTGCCTGAAACGGGAGCCGTGTTTTGGCTAGCCCAGCAGTATAAGAGGCGTGCGGGGAGGCGGCCGTGCTGGTCGCTTGGTGCCACTGTCGGCGCTTATGCAACTCCACCATTAGTCAACTCTTCTCCGTCCTCAGTTCGCCACCAGCCGGCGAGCGGCCCGAGTCCTCACCGAACCCTCTCAGGAGGTGCCGATCGAGGGGCCAGTGTTTTCAGAGTGGCTCATACGGCATGCTCGGTAAATTGACTGCCTGCCAGCGGAGCCTATCCACCTCAATATGGGAGGTCTGGTGTTTTTGGTGTGCGGTGGAGTGTAGCTGTGAGCGACATCCCACACACAGTTGCAGCTAATCAGTGGTGGGTTTGCTAGCTCACCATTTGGTATTTAAATACTGCTTATCTCCTAATAAGTACACAGCGCTGCAAAGCTCAGGAAAACTGCTTCATCTCTCTCTCGCTCTCATCTCTCTCTCTCTCTCTCACCTCCTCTCTCCTCATCTAGCCCCTCCACTTCTCCTCTCTTCCCTACATCTCTCATCTCTTCACGCACTGTGTGAACATGGCACCACTCATGAGAGCTCTGTTTACTAATTCCCACAAAATCCACAAAACGGAATCACTCCTCCCACAGTCTCAAGTCCAAGAAATTGGTGAGGAACGGTCATATTCTCACCTTGTATTTCAGGAACAGCCAGTTTTGATAAGCCTGTACACGGCTTCCAAGACCTGTATAATAATGTGTTGGGGATATATACTTCCTCTTCCTCTCCCTTACTCTTCTCGTTTTCTCTTCTCTTCTGCTTGTCTGCTGTTACATCGACTCTTCCTCTTGGCCTACTATCTCCCTCTCCTTCCTTCCTCTCCTCGCCTACTCGCTCTGTAATTCTATTCTCTTCTGCTCCTCCTTGTCTTACTCTTTCTCGTTGTCTCCTCCTACTTCTCCTCGTCTCTAACTCCTCTTACGCTCTCTCTCCTGTCTCCTCCTCTTATCTGTCTCTCTGCTGTCCTTCCTCTTCTCCTCTCCTCTACTCTACTGGCTCCTACTACGTCTCCTCTCCTCTCTTCTCCTTCGTCTTCATCCGTTCTACTTCCTCTTCCTTGCTTCTCTCCTATGCATTTCCTTCTGACCTCTCCTCATCCATCTCCATGCCTCTTACTCGTTCTTTTCAGCTCCTGTACCTCTCTTCCTCTCCTCCTCTCCTCTCCTCTCCTCTATTCTCTCTCTTCTCTTATCTTCTCTTCTCTACTCCCTACTCCTACTCTACTTCTTCTCTTCTTTTTCACTCCTCTCCTCTCCTATCCTTCTATCACTCTCTCTCTACTTCTTCCTCTTCATCTTCTTCTCATTCTCTTCTCTTCTCTTCCTCTTCGCTATCTCTTCTCCTCCTATCATAATCTCCCTTGTCTCAGGTCCTCTCCTCTCACTGATCCTCTCCTTCTCCTATTCCTCTTTCTCTTTCTCTTCTCTTCTCCTTCTCTTCTAGTCTGCTTGTCTTGACTACTCTACTCTACTATACTCTTCGGCTTCTCTTCTTTTCACTCCTCTCGCTCTCCTACCCTCATTCTCTTCTCATTCTATTTCTTCTTCTCTTCTTCCTTCTTCTCTTCGTCTTCTCTTCTCTTCTCTTCTCTGTGCTCTTCTCTTCTGGCTCGTTTTTTTCGTCTTCTCTTCTCTGCTTTCCTCTTTCTCCTTTCTCTTCTCTTCCTCTTCTCTCCTATTTTTGTCTATCGTTCTTCTTTTCTACTTCTCTTCTCTTATCTGCTGCTTTCCTCTTCAACTTCCTCTTCTACTTCCTCTTCTCTTCTCCTTCACTCCTCTCCTCTCCTCTCTCTCCTGTCCTATCCTCTTCTCGTCTCTCTATTCTCTCTCTCTTCTCTTCTCTCTATTTCCCTCCTTCTCTTCTCTTCTCTCTATTTTTCTCTTCTCTTCTCTTCTCTTCTCTTCTCTTCTCTCTCTCCCTCTCCTCTTCTCTTCTCTTCTCTTCTCTTCTTTCTCTCCTCTCACCTCTCCTATCCTCTCTCTCCTATTCCCTTCCTCCCATCTTTCTCCTCTTCTCTTCTTACGCCTCCTTCGTCCTAGATCGCTCCTCTCCTCTCCTCTCCTCTTCTCTCCGCTCCCCTTCCCCTCCTCTTCTTCCTACGATCCTCTCCTATTCTCTTCTTCTTCTCTTTCTATTCCTCTCCTCTCCTCTCTGGCTCC
>JAMWET010005886.1:0-21123 GCA_024036415.1 Prochilodus magdalenae | reverse complement strand
ATGCAAGGAGGAAAAAGAACACAGCACTCCAAGACAAACACCTGCTACCTACAGTAAAATTTGGTGGTGGTTCCATCATGCTGTGGGGCTGTGTGGCCAGTACAGGGACTGGGAATCTTGTTAAAGTTGAGGCACGCATGGATTCCAGTCAATATCAGCAGATTCTGGAGACCAGTATCCAGGAATCAGTGACAAAGCTGAAGCTGCGCCGGGGCTGGATCTTCCAACAAGACAACGACCCTAAACACTGCTCAAAATCTACTAACGCATTCATGCAGAGGAACAAGTACAACGTTCTGGAATGGCCATCTCAGTCCCCAGACCTGAATATTATTGAAAATCTGTGGTGTCACTTAAAGAGAGCTGTCCATGGCTCCCCCCCCCCCCCCCCCCCCCGGAAACCATCAAACCTGAATGAACTAGAGATGTTTTGTAAAGAAGAATGGTCTAAAATACCTTCAGCCACAATCCAGACTCTCATTAGAAGCTATAGGAAGCGTTTAGAGGCTGTTATTTCTGCGAAAGGAGGATCTACTAAAGGTTTTTTTTTTTTGTGCCCAAATTTATGCATCTGCCTACTTTTGTTTAGACAATTATTGCACACTTTCTGTAAATCATATAAACTTCATTTTACTTCTCAAATATCACTGTGTTTGTCCCCCATATGATATATTTAATGGAACTTTTTTATCCAAACAATATATGCTTTATAAAGGTAAATAAGGAAAATTAACAACACTGCCCAAACTTTCGCACCCCACTGTAATGTCCAGGCAGGCAGAGGCTGAGGTATCAGGAGCTGAGGCAAGGGGGAGGGTGGAGGGGGTATCAGCTGAAGCTGCAGAGACTTGAACAGGGCAGTCAAACCGGTTGTAGAAGGTGTTGAACTCATTGGCTCTCTCTACATCACCGTCTGTAGCACTGTCTGTCCACTGCATATAGCCTGTGATGGTCTTCATAACACTCAATACCTCCCTCATGTTATTCTCCCTTAACTTCTGCTCCACCTCTCTCATGTAGGACTCCTTTGCCTCTCGCAAGTGGACTTTGAGCTCCCTCTGTGCACTCCTAAGCTCCTCCTGGTTGTTGTCTTTAAAGGCCCTCTTCTTCTTGTTCAGAAGGCCTTTAACACCGCTGGTTATCCAGGGCTGCTTGTTAGCAAAGCAGCGCACAGTTTTTACAGGAACAACAAGGTCCATGCAGAAATTCATGTAGTCCGTCATGCAGTGTGTAATCCCCTCAATGTCCTCCCAATACGGCTCCTGCAGTACACTCCATTCAGTGGACTCAAAGCAGTTCCTGAGAGCTGCTTCAGCACCAGGAGACAATTTCCTGAAGGAGCGAGTTGTTATGGGTTGTGTTCGGACCTGGGGCTTGTACTGTGGCTGCAGGTAGACCAGGTTGTGATCCGATTTTCCCAGAGGGGGTGTGGCGGTGTATGCATCCTTTGCATTAGTGTAAAGGAAATCGATTGTCGTGTTCTTCCTGGTGGGACAGTCAACATACTGGTGGAAAGCAGTGAGTACTGAGTCCAGTGTGATGTGGTTGAAATCACCAGAAATAGCGATGAAGGCATCAGGGTGCTGGGTCTGGAGTCTCGCGATGGTTGCGTGTATGACGTCACACGCGATCTCAGGCAATGGCGTGGGATAGCTCTCTGGGCATGTAATAGGGCCAAAGACTCACCGCCAGCAGTTCAATGTCCTGACAGCAGATCCTCTCCTTCACAGTCACATGTCCTGGGTTACACCATCTGATGTTCACAAAGAGCACGAGTCCCCCACCTTTGCTTTTGCCACTCAGTCTGGCAACCCTGTCCGCTCTCACGGTGGCGAAACCGGCAGTGTCCACGTTGGGATTGGGAATGTTGCCGGTCAGCCACGTTTCCGTAAGGCATAAAAGACTACATTCCCGGTATAACCGCTGATTCTGAACCAGCGCCGCTAGTTCTTCAGTCTTGTTGGCCAGAGAGTTCAAATTCCCCATCACCACCGAAGGAATAGATGGTTTATACCTCCAGCGTTTCTCCATGCGCTTAGCTTTTAGCTTAGCGCCGGCTCTGCAGCCCCTGTTACATCTTCGCAGTCCCTCCGGGATAGGGTTTGTTTTGCCGGCGCGACCCTTTGTTCGGCGCTAGCAGCTCTTCCCTTGAGTATACAAAGTTAGTCCTGTGCTCCTGCAGGAAAACAGATTCCATGTCTATAGGACATACAAAATAATCACTAAAACTAGTAATAAAATGTATAAAAGGAAGAAAAAAGTAGAACAAAAACGCTAAAACAGTACAAAAAAGACGGAGCTTGGAAAGACTGGAAAGGCTGCCACCCAGAGCGGCGCCAGAAGTGGTATCTGATGCTATATATGCTAGCGAGGGCATGGAAGGTCCTAGAGTTACAAAACTGGACACACATTGACAACCCCACACTCTGATAACATGGCCTGAGTTTCGTGACTCTAGGCACAAAGATCAGGGAGTTACTGACAAATCTACTTGGAAAATGTGAATTACACATAAGCCTCAAGTGGTAAAAACCAATCATGAAAGGCCTAGCGAGGACATGGAAGGTCCTAAAGTTACAAAACTGGACACACATTGACAACCCCACACTCTGATAACATGGCCTGAGTTTGGTGACTCTGGGTTTAAAGGTCAGGGAGCTACAGCCAAATATAGGTGGGTAAATAAACATTTGGACTTAAGCCTGAAGTGGTAAAAAAACAATCATGCAAGGCCTAGCGAGGGCATGCAAAGTCCTAGAGATTCCAAACTAGGCGCACATTGACATCACCACAATCTGATGACTTGGCCCGAGTTTGGTGACTCTAGGCTCACAGGTCAGGGAGCTACAGGAAAATCAGTTGGAAAATTTTAATTTGGACCTAAGCCTCAAGTGGGAAAAAACAATTGTACGAAGCCTAGTGAGGGCAAAGAAGGTCCTAGAGATACCAAAGTAAGCACATGTTGACATCACCACACTCTGATAGCCTGGCCCAAGTTTGGTGACTCTTGGATTAAATGTCAGGTAGTTACAGCTAAATCTATTTGGAAAATGTGAATTAGACATAAGTCAAGTGATAAAAACCAAACATGCAAGGCCTAGCGAGGGCATGGAAGGTCCTAGAATTACAAAACTTGACACACATTGACAACCCCACACTCTGATAACCTGGCTCAAGTTTGGTGACTCTAGGATCAAAGGTCAGGGAGTTACAGCCAAATCCATGTGGTAAATGTGAATTTATATATAAGCCTCAGGTGTTAAAAACCAATCATGCAAGGCCCGAGTTCCGAGACTCTAGGCTTGAAGTTCAGAGAGCTACAGCCAAATCAGTTAGGTAAATATTAATTTGGACAGAAGCCTGAAGTGGGAAAAACCAATCGTACTAGGACTAGCGAGGGCATGGAAGGTCCCAGAGTTACAAAACTTGGCACACCTTGACATCACCACACTCTGATAACCTTGCCCAAGTTTAGTGACTCGAGGATCAGAAGTCAGAGAGTTACAATTAAAAAGTTAATTCGGACTTTAACCTCAATGGGGAAAACCCAATTGTACGAAGCCTACTAAGAGCATGGAAGATCCTAGAGTTACAGAACTCGGCACATGTTGACATCACCACACTCTGATAACCTGGCTGACTCCAGGATCAAAGGTCAGGGAGTTACAGCCAAATCCATTTGGTAAATGTGCATTTAGACATGAGCCTCAAGTAGTAAATATCAATTGTACGAAGCCTAGTAAAGGCATGGAAGGTCCTAGAGTTACCAAACTTGGCACACATTGACAACCCCGCACTCTGATAACATGGCCCGGGTTTGGTGACTCTAGGCTCAAAGGTCAGTTAGGAAAGTTAGGAGGGAGCTGAGGATAAAGATCTGGGAGGGGAAGCCAGCTACAGGAGGAAGATGGAGGCCCAGCTGCAGCAGTATAATGTCAGCAGAGTCTGGAATAGCCTCAAAACTATTTCCGGCCACAAGAAGCCTGACTCCCAGGTTGGGGGGGACCAGAAGTGGGTGATTGAGCTCAATCTATTCTTTAATAGGTTTGATTACTCACCTGCCCCCTCCACTACACAGACACCACTGCTGAAATCTCCCTGTCTGGCGCTACCAGCATGCTGCCCTCCCCCCCCTCTTACACTCAGCCCCCTCCCTTTCAACTCACAGCCATCACCAAATGGTTCTCCTGACAATCCACAATCCAGCACTCAGATCCCCCATTCCAGTCTGATATTCACAACTTCCCAGGTGAGAAGTGAGCTCAGGAAGATCAAGACCAGGAAGGCTGCAGACCCAGATGGGATCAGCTCAAGGCTTCTCAAGTCCTGTGCCAATAAGTTGTGCGGCGTGACTGGGCACATCTTTAATCTCAGCCTGAGGTTGGGGAGAGTTCCACAGCTGTGGAAAATATCTTGTGTGGTACCAGTGCCTAAGACCCCACACCCCAAAGACCTCAACAGTTACAGGCCGGTGGCACTCACATCACACCTGATGAAGACCCTGGAGAGATTGCTTCTTGTCCACCTCCGCCCCCTGGTGAGTTCAGCAATGGACCCACTTCAGTTTGCCTACCAACCTGGCATCGGAGTGGAGGACGCTATCATCCACCTTCTACACAGATCTCTCTCTCACCTGGAGAACGCTGGGAGCACTGTGAGAATCATGTTCTTTGATTTCTCCAGTGCTTTCAATACCATCCAAACCCATGCTCCTGAAGGACAAGCTGGAGTGTACAGGGTTGGACCATCACCTCACCACCTGGATTCTGGGCTACCTCACAAACAGTCCACCTTATGTGAGGACACAGGACTGCCAGTCTGACATGGTTGTCTGCAGCACGGGGGCTCCACAGGGCACAGTACTTGCTCCCTTTCTCTTTACTGCTGACTTCAAGTACAGTTCTGCCAGTTGCCACCTGCAGAAGTTCTCTGATGACTCTGCTATGCTTGGCCTCATCAGTGATGGAGATGACAGGGAGTACAGAGAGCTGACAAAGGACTTTGTGGAATGGTATCAGAGGAACTGCCTGCAGATCAAGGCTGGAAAAACTAAAGAACTGGTGGTGGACTTCCGCAGAGCCAAACACTCTCCTCCGGTACCTGTAAACATCCAGGGAACGGACATTAAGATAGTAAGGTCCTACAAGTACCTGGGTGTTCACCTCAACAACAAGCTGGACTGGACTGACAACACTCCTGCACTCTACAAGAAAGGCCAGAGCAGACTACATCTCCTGAGGAGACTCAGGTCCTTTGGATTGCAGGGGGCACTCCTGAGGACCTTCTATGATGCTGTGGTGGCATCAGCCATCTTTTATGGAGTGGTCTGCTGGGGCAGCAGCATCTCCAATGCTGACAGGAAGGGACTGAACAGAATAATCAAGATGTCCAGCTCTGTCCTGAGGTGTCATCTTGACCCAGTGGAGGTGGTGGGGGAGAGGAAAATGAGGACTAAGTTCAAACATGTTGAAGAACCTGTCCCAACCTAGTGTGTGAAGGAGAGATACCCCAGATCCTTCCTTCCGGCCGCTGTTAGACTGTATAACAACCGTTGTCCTCCGCAGTCTATTTCTACAGTAGTCTACTTCTGCAATAGTCCATTTCGACTATGTGCAATAAAAACTCAATATTACGTTTCTATTTCTACTATGTACAATAAAACTCAGGGATTTATTTCTATTTCTACTATTTATATATTCTGTAATTTTTTGTATATCTAGATTTTATTTATTATTTGTATGTCTCCTGACTGTTCTTTCCTCTGTGCTGCTGTGGCATTGTAAATTTCCCCACTGTGGGACCAATAGAGGATTATCTTATCTTATCTGAAAATGTTAAATGGACCTAAGCCTCAAGTTAGAAAAATCAATTGTACGAAGCCTAGTGAGGGCATGGAAGCTCCTAGACTTAACAAACGTAGCACACATTGACATCATCACACTCTGATGACCTGGCCCGAGTTTGGTGACTCTAGGATCAAAGGTCAGGGATCTACAGCCAAATCAGTTTGGTAAATATTAATTTGGACTTAAGCCCGAAGTGGGAAAGACCAATTTTACAAAACCTAGTGAGGGCATGGAATGTCCTAGAGTTACCAAACGTAGCACAAGTTGACATTACCACGCTCTGACAACCTGGCCCGAGTTTGGTGATTCTAGGCACAAAGGTCAAAAATCATTTGGGGAAAATTTTAATTTTCCTAAGCCTCAAGTGGGAAAAACCAATCGAGTTTGGTAACTCTAGGATCAAAGATCATGGGGTTACAGCCAAATTCAGTTGGTAAATGTGAATTTAGACAGGTCCTAGAGATACCAAACGAAGCACACATTGACATCACCACACTCTGATAACCTGGCCTAAGTAGGATGAAATGTCAGGGAGTTACAGCTAAATCCATTTGGAAAATTTGAATTTGGACCTAAGCCTCATATAGGAAAAAACAATCGGACTAGGCCTAACGAGGGCATGGAAGGTCCTAAAGTTACCAAACTTGGCTCACGTTTACATCACCACACTCTGGTGACCTGGCCCGAGTGTGGTGACTCTAGGATCAAAAGGTCCGGGAGTTCCAGCCAGATCCATTTGGTAAATGTGAATTTAGACATAAGCCTCAAGTGGTGAAAAACAATAATGCAAGGCCTAGAGAGGGCATGGAACGTCCTAGAGTTAAGAAACTCGGCACACGCTGACAACCCCACACTGATAACCTGGGCCCGGTTTGGTGACTCTAGGATCAAAAGTCAGGGAGTTACAGCCAAGTCCATTTGGTAAATGTGAATTTAGACATAAGTCTCAAGTGATAAAAAAAACAGTCATGCAAGGCCTAGCGAAGGCATTCTGGCCCGAGTTTGGTGACGCTAGGCTTAAAGGTTAGGGAGTTACAGGCCAAGTCAACAAGTTAAACGTTAATTTGGACTTAAGCCTCAAGTGGGAAAAACCCATCGTACGAGGTGTAGTGAGGGCATGGAAGGTCCTAGAGTTAACAAACTTGGCACACAGTGACAACCCCACATTCTGACAATATGGCCCGAGTTTGGTGATTCCAGGCTCAAAGGTCAGGGAGCTACAGCAAAATCATTTGGGAAAATGTTAATTTGGACCTAAGCCTTATATGGGAAAAAAACAATCGTACTAGGCCTAGCGAGAGCATGGAAGGTCCTAGAGTTACCAAACGTGGCACACATTTACATCACTACACTCTGGTGAACTAGCCGAGTGTGGTGACTCTAGGATCAAAGGTCCGGGAGTTACAGCCAGATCCAAAAGGGGCTTTTTGTTTATTTACGAGTGTTTTTTTTTTTTTAAACTTCTTTGGAACATGGGCATAAGAACAACTGGTGTCCATGCATACGACCGCCAGACACTGTTAGACTACCGGAATCAACCAAATAACACCACAAACGATGAGCCAAGAGAGACACTATGCTGTTTCGATCTGCTACGGCAACCAGCCCCCGAGATCGCGGCCTCGTCTGAAGCCGGCAGCCGACAGAGGGGGCACCGGAAGCGGTGTGTGAGACTACAGAAGCGCGGTAAACGGGCTGGAGTTTGTACTAGATTAAAATCAAAGCAAACGCGACCAGCTTTCCCGTCCATCCTGCTCTCGAATGTCTCCGCCCTGGAGAATAAACTGGAGTGCATCCGACTTCAGAGAACTACACGGAGAGAATCTAGACTGCTTCGTCTCTGTTTTCACCGAAACGTGTCTGAGCTACAGAGTTCCCAACACCGCCATTCAGCTAGACGGACTAGCTTCGTTTCGAGCCAACAGAGACTCAGCCCTGTGCGGTAAGACTCGCGGTGGAGGACTGTGTGTTTACTGTACTGCCACTACTCTGTACTGGTCTCTACTTACTGCTCACCTCTAGTGCAGTTTATTGTCCTCAGATCTTTATCTACCGAGGGAATTCACCACAGTGCTGATGATTAGTGTTTACATCCCACCCGGCGCTAACGCTAATCAGCGGACTGCAGAACACACACCCTGATGGACTGTTTGTTGTTGCTGGAGATTTCAACCATGTGAATCACAAGTCAGTTCTCCCTAAATTCCACTAACATGTGAACTTTGCTACGAGAGGAGCGAACGCGCTGGACCTTGTTTACACGAACATTCCCAGCGCGTACCGGGCAGAGCCCTGCCCCCACCTCAGATCACATCTCTGTTATGCTAATTCCAGCATACAGACCGCTCGTCAGACGATCAAAGCCGGTTCTAAAGCAGGTGAGAACATGGCCATCAGGAGCTCTCTCTGCTCTTCAGGACTGTTTTGAGCACACTGACAGGCAAATGTTTAGGGAGGCTGCAACCTACAGCAACACCACAGACTTGGAGGAGTACACTTCATCTGTGACCAGCTACATCGGCAAGTGCATAGATGATGTGACCGTCTCCAAGACCACCATCACCACACGCCCCAACCAGAATCCGTGGATGACTGCATAGGTGCGTGCTCTGCTGAAGGCTCGAGACTCCACTTTCAAAGAAGGAGACAAGACAGCCCTAAGGAAGGCAAGGGCCAAACTGTCCCGGGCCATCAGAGAGGCGAAGCGCGCACATGGTCAGAGCATCCACAGCCACTTCAGAGACAGCGGTGACACACGGCGTATGTGGCAGGGCATCCAGGCCATCACTAACTACAGGACTGCACCACCTGCCTGTGACAGTGATGCCACCCTCACAGATGCACTGAACCACTTCTACGCCCGGTTCGAGACACAGAACAGCGTGGCAGCGAGGAAGACCACCCCTCCTTCCGACGACCAGGTGTTGTGTCTTACAGCAGCTGATGTGAGGAAAACTACGCAGAGCTGACCCACGGAAAGCCGCTGGACCAGACAATATCCCTGCTACAGTGCTCAGGGAATGTGCAGACCAGCTGAGAGATGTCTTCACCGACATCTTCAACATCTCCCTGAGCAGTGCCACTGTCCCAACGTGTCTCAAGGCAACCACCATCATACCCGTGCCGAAGAAGTCTTCAGTGTCCTCCCTCAACGACTACCGTCCCGTTGCACTCACACCCATCATCATGAAGTGCCTCGAGAGGCTTGTCATGAGGTACATCAAGACCCTGCTGCCTCCTTCACTAGACCCTCTGCAGTTTGTGTACCGCCCTAACTGCTCAACGGACGACACCATATCCACCACCCTTCACCTGGCGCTCACCCACCTGGACAATAGGGACACTTATGTTTGAATGCTGTTCATAGACTTCAGTTCAGCATTCAACACAATCATTCCTCAACACCTGATCGGAAAGCTGAACCTACTGGGCCTGAACACTTCTCTCTCTAACCGGATCCTGGACTTCCTCACTCAGTCCAGGTCGGACGAAACACCTGCAGCACCACCACGCTGAGCACTGGGGCCCCCCAGGGCTGTGTGCTGAGCCCTCTGTTGTTCACCTTGCTGACTCACGACTGTGCAGCAATGCACAGCTCGAACCACATCATCAAGTCTGCAGATGATACGATTGTGGTGGGTCTCATCAGCAAGAACGACGAGTCAGCATACAGAGAGGAAGTGCAATGGTTAACCGACTGGTGTAGAAGCAACAACCTGTCTCTGAATGTAGACAAAACCAAAGAGATGGTTGTTGACTTCAGAAAGACAAGGCGTGATCACTCTCCACTACACATCGACAGCTCCACTGTGGAGATCGTCAAGAGCACCAAGTTCCTTGGAGTTCACCTGCACTGTAAAACAAAAATTTTGTTGACTCAACTTAACTTAGTCATCTTTTTTGCTTTGACTCAGTTAAGTTGTAAAGACATAATCTGTTAAGTTTTGCTTACACAACAACCTGGTAATTTACTGAGCTATTTATTTCAAGTGAGATGGATTTACAGAAATTAGTTTTGTTAACTTGAAACTAATTGGCAGAACTTTTTTCAGTTTTCACAACCATGCAGTAAGTTCTTCTAACATGATGCGGCTAGTTTTTTTTCAACTTACTTACCAACGTACCAAGTTCCATAGATCTAATTAAAGTTACAGGTCAAACATATTTAAAAAAAAAAACAAAAAAAACAAAAAAAA
Organism: Prochilodus magdalenae; assembly: GCA_024036415.1. NCBI lineage: Eukaryota > Metazoa > Chordata > Actinopteri > Characiformes > Prochilodontidae > Prochilodus > Prochilodus magdalenae. Next base: position 11,081 of record JAMWET010005886.1, on the reverse strand, counting down.
AAAAACACATATTGGTATAATTCATTCAATAATCATTCTTTTTTTTTTATTAACAATTCACATTATGTTCATTAGTTGAAACATGACCGGTGGCATCATTCTCAACTACAGAAAAACAAAACTTTTTGGACATAATTTTAAAGTCAGAGACTTTGGCCTCTGTGTCCATATGACTTCTGTTCTGCAACATATTAGTAACCATATGTTAATGTGAAGTGCTAGAACACAGGCAAATACACTATAGTAACAAAAGTATTGGGACATATGATCATTTACTGTTTTAGTAACAGTAAGAAACTGTCTTTACTGTCCAGGGAAGACTTTCTACTAGATATCAGAACATTGTTGCGAGGATTTGATTGGATTCAGTGACAACAGCAAGGTCATCACTCCACCTCACCTCCTATTCTCCAACTCTTCTCAAAAGTATTGAATGAAGCATCATCATTCCAGAGAACACAGTTCCACTACTGTTCAGCTCACTGCTGAGGGCTTTATACCCCTCTAGTCTGTACCTGGCATTAGACATGGTACCAATAGGTTCACGTTGATCTGCTCCAGAGAGTCCTATTCTATTGGTGACACAGATATTCAGTCGTGCCCACACACAGCTTGTCTAATCCCTGCAAAGACGTATTGCCAATAGAATAAGACACTCTAGAGCAGATACAGCAATGACCTGTGTAGCAGTTGAAGTGGAACTGTGTTCTCTGGAATGTTGGGGCTCTGTCCAATACTTCTGTGGTGAGATGGGGAGTTGGGGATGAGGTGTGTGGTGATCATCCAAAATCCTGACCTTAACACTTGTTGCTGAATGCAATCAAATCCTCAAAACAATGCTTTAAATCTAGTAGAAAGCCTTCTCTACACAGTGGAGACAGTTTCTCCAACAAAAGCAGCATATGGTCTTTAATACCCTTGATTTTGGAAGAATTAGTTTTAGGTGTCCCGATACCAATACATCCACATAGTCTACCATGTCATTTCCACTTGTGATAAAATAAGACAAATCAACTTTGAAATACTGACACAAATACAGTTTACTGTTTATTTTATTTGTAGCAATATCCGTTTCAGAACAAAAACTATCCTCTCACTTAGTGGGGAAAAAGAAAAGGGGGAGAAAAAGGGAAAAAAAAAAAAAAAAAAATTTAAAACACCCAACAAGTTGTGCACTATATTGATGGCAGCATCAGGACACCTACTTAAGTGCAATTTCCATTTGTGAAATACTGAACACAAATACAGCATCAAAACTGGAAAAGATTTGGCGATCTTAGTTTCAGAACAAAAACTTAACCTGAAACCTTGCAAGACCCACATTAAACATCAGGCTAATACAAAAATATATTCATATAACCAAACATGTGCAAAGACGCAGATTATTCAAGAAATTGTTTTTACTGCATACTGTAAAACACAAACAATGAATGTTCCACATTCTGCAAACAGAGGGCAAGAATACAAATTTGTCTTGGAAAACCCATTTTTACAAAACATATAGTAAAATAATAATAAAAATAGAAATGTTGCAGTTTAAGTGCAGTACCTGAGAAATACATTGTAGGAAGGAACAGGAAAAGACTCTCTAACTCAGTAACTTATTCTTGAGTGTGTGCACTCTTGCAGTGCAGGATTCTATCCCAATGCCCATGAACAGACACTGGATCACCTCAAAAGTATATCTGAGATCTTTAGGGTAGTTCATGTTCAAAGCGTAGAGCAGCCCCATCAAGTTCATAAAAGCATTTGGTTCATCACCAAGTTTACGAAGGACAGCATGCTCTTCCACGACCAGGACGACATCACTGTAGATTGCTGGGAGGGGTTCCTTCACATCCTCTACAACTGCCAGAATTCCAATAGTCATTCCTTTGATTACATCTTTACGATCAGTGGGCTTTATAAAAACAGATGCATAATTTTCACATTTTGAAGTAGCTTATATAGGCACAAAGTATTTCTTGTGTTTAGTATAGCTTTTTGGAATTGTTTCAGTTTTAGCATACCTCACACAACTTAAGGAACTTGGAGGGATTCTCTCTCAAGTACCATGGCAATGCCTGCAGAATGGCTGTCCTCTTTCTTTGGTTTGATGCCTGCAGAAAACATAAAAACTAAAATTACTTGAACCACACCCCACACACCCACACCTAGAGAGTTAGAAAATGGACATTAACTTACATCTCTCCAATATGGCAGACATTTCTGTCATCCCTTCAAAACGTTTTGACCGGAACAACTGGAGAAGCTTCAGGAGAAGGCCACCAAGACCCCCATAAAAGGACTTGCTAAGGTCCATTGACAAGCCTGGTGAATTCCATGCTGATCTGCTTGAAAGAGATCACATAAGTTACACATTAATTGATGATTTTGCATACTACAGCACTGAGCTGGGCAATATGACATTATTCGTGATAAAATACTCACAGCAGGCTTTTCTGACCATATTGTGGATATCAGTACTAAAAAAAAAAAAAAAAAAAAAAAGTCACCTGCATGTTTATTTAGAGAGAACATAATTAGTTCTGTTTAACCAAATTATTTCAGAAAAGTGTATAAAATGCTGAATACAAGTCACTGTAGCCAGTTTTAGATGCAGCAATACTTTTTAACATTTATTTTGCCATATTGCCCACATCTATTTTACAAACTAAGGAGAACAGACAAAAAAAAATTGCACAATCCTGTCTTTCAGTGAAAAGTGCCAGCCATCTGACCATCAGTTCTCACACTGGAGGCTCATCTTCCACAATTTCCTGTTTTCTTAAAGAGTATGTGCTGCTCATTGTAGTGTCTACAAAAGCCAAGCCAGGATTCCTTTTCTTTATGTCTTGAATCATTTGATTTCGTTCCTCTTTCAGATTTTTCCGGTCTCTTCCCTGTGGAAGGTCTGGAAGGAAGTTTGTTTCAGATCGTCTAGGCTTCTTAACCTTGTTTCGCTTCCCTCTGTCAGCCCCAGGACCTCTCTTGTCTTAATTCACTTTCAGTTCTTGACAGCCTGCATATCTCTTAGCTTTTGTCTATAGTTCCCCATCCTAAACTTTAGACTAAGTTTCCACCCATACCTCCCAGATGTGGAGCCAAGGGCGGCCAAGGGTGTTATTCAACAAGAGCAATGGCTACACTTTCAAATTCCTTATTTTCAGGATGGGCTTTGTAGGAATATATTGCCTCAGCAAGTTTGTCTAGAATTTCAGACTTCATGTCTCTAGAAATGGTCAAAAGCACACCATCTTTTCTATAAGTCTCATTGGCCTGGCTCAGCCTCAGCTTAACATCATATGAAAATGAAGGAACATTAAAGCAAGCCGGCCATAGCTGTGAATGGGCTGAAGCCTCTTATACTGTGAGAGCCCAGATTATCCCCACACAACCCACCCCTCAAAACATGGCCATCCTTCAAGACAATACCACTATCCTAGCTTCCTAAGATCTATCTTCAACTGCCTAAAAACTGCTTCTTGACCAAAATATTTTAAATCTTGTTCTCTGCATGAAAGCACAAGTTGATAAGATTTCGAATTGTAATATGGTATGATGTCACCTAGAGTTAAATAAACAGCAAGTACTCTGTGCTTCCTTTTCCTCCACCTCAAATGCATCTTGATAGAGTATCTGCGCTAAAGATGACACTTTAGTTTCAAAAAAGAAAAAAACATTTTGAAATAGAACCTGTCTGTAACCCAGTTATGAATATTTATCGCTGGAACTTAAATAGATCACTATAAAGTTTTAACCAAAAATATCCCTATTTGGATAAAACTCCAAAATGCACCCTTTTTAAGCTTTTCAATGTAGTAATAAAATTGCTACTGAGATTCACAAATAAGTAAATAAATAACTTACTTTTTTCTTTGTAGAGCACTTGATCTTTTATTTTGAAAAATGTGAATCAACTGCGTTCAAGCTCCTCCTTTCTAATCCCGTGTATACCCAGTGCTGTGAGGAACTACTTCCTCGTTCCGTTGGTTGCTCAGCGTGAAGACGACTAGAGTGGAGGCGAAGCTGTAACCCTACAGATAACACAAAATAACGTTTTATATAAACTCCAAATAGTTTACTTAAGCGTTATATGCCGACAAGAAGAAGATTTGTTCTTTGTACTCACCAATGGAAGAGCTTTGGTCAGGTTTTATTGGATTGTGAGACCAGACGAGAAAATTCTTTGGATCCTTTTAAACCATCCATGAACATTGATGATCTTGATTTCTCCGGTAAGGAGTGGCGAGCCTGTCTAGAAAAGAGAAAGCAACTGACTGCAGAAGAACCAGACTACATCAGGACTTAACAAGTAATACTCACCCAGTACTTCACTGGTAGGACTGAAACACAAAGGATACACGCAGGAACTGAGAAAGCAGATTGGACTCATTCAAACACACAAAGTATTTCAGCACCCCATTTCTTTATTGTTTTTTGTATTTATTTGTTTTATATATTTTCTTTTCTTACTTTACGAATTTTGAATGTGTAAATTGCATCTCAAGTGCCAGCTTAATTACATTTAAAAAAAATTTTTTTTATTTTCCCCTTTAAGCCTTGGTCTCAGTTAAAAAACTATTAAACAACATACCAGCTCTTTGTCCAACCTAGGCCCTGACTAGTAACTAGTTGTAACCAAGGTCATACCTGTTACATGTCCATTCCAAATATCTTACAGGAGATCAAGATTAGTTACATGAGAATGCACTCTCTCATACTGTTTCCTGACTGACTCAAATAGGCAGGCAAGAGTTTCTTTTTCAGGAATATACTGGGCAAAGCAATCTTTTCCAGATTCATTTGAGCCTAAATATAATGGCACTTGTTCAACATAATTAAGGCTGTTTCAACTTTTTCAAGCTAATTGATTACATTTTTGATGGCAATGTCTTCAATTCCGTGTAATCTCAAGTTCTCAGTTAATTTTGCAAATACATGAGACTGCCAAAGGTCATAAATTTCTTTAACTTCTTCAATAATTGTCTAAATATCAGATGCAGGTAACAGCAATTTAGCTTGAAGCTTCAAACAAAATAGTGTCAAGTTTTAAAAGACAGATTTATCCACATTAAAAATTCTTCTTCTGGCATATAAACCTCTAAACGGCCTCGCTCCCGTGTACCTCACTGAACTTATTTCGTATTATGAACCATCACGTGACCTTAGGTCTCAAAGTGTAGGTTCTCTATTAGTGCCTAGAATTAACACAGTTACATCGGGGGCAGAGCCTTTTCATACAAGGCCCCCCAGCTTTGGAATAACCTACCAGTAAAAGTTCAGGATTCAGACACCCCCTTAATCTTTAAGTCCAGGCTTAAAACCTACCTGTTCAGTGGTGCTTTTGGTAATTAGTTTTTTTTCTGCTAGATAAAAAGGTGCAGATCTGACAGAGAGTGTTAGGTAAGCTGGAAATGTTGCTGCTGTCGTTCTGCTGCTTTTCATGTTCACTCAGGTTTGTTGATGGTGGAGCAAAGGGGCACTGACTTCTCAGAGAGCCCTCATGTCTTTGTGACCTTCTGGTTCTCCCTTTTAGTTATGCTGTAATAGCCAGGCCTGCCGGAGTCACTGCTACATTCTGTTAACAGTTCTTTTGTCAGCGCTAACAGTCTGTCAGTTTTCTATTTATGAGCTGAACTGCTGCCCGTCCTGTGTGGGCTGATGCTGTTGCTTCATCTGCTTTGACCGGGTGCCACTGCTTGCCCTTAACCACCACGGAGCTCTTGGCTGTCCTGCCCTGTGGAAGCTTGGCCTGCATCCTGCTGGCACATCCGATCACCCAGCTACTTAACTACAGACTAATCAGACATTTATTATTCTACCCTACAATTACTATACGCTCCTCTCTTTTGAGTATTGATTCCTCTCGAGGTTTCTTCCTTCTTAACTAAGAGACTTTTTCTTTGCCTCTGTTGCCCTTGGCTTGCTCATTGGAGGATCGGACACCAGATTCTTTGTAAAGCTGCTTTGTGACACCATCTGTTGTAAAAAGCGCTATATAAATACATGTTGGCTTGACTTGACCATACAAGTGGGCTCTTCCAGCTCACAGTGCTCAGGCTCATAGTGAGTAACTCCCTGACCCTTGATCCTAGAGTCACCAAACTCGGGCCACATTATCAGGGAGTGGTGATGTCAATGTGTGCCACATTTGTTAACTCTAAGACCTTCGCTGCCCTTGCTAGGCAATGGAAGATTGGTATTTCGATTTGAGGCCAAGGTCCAAATTTACATTTACAATATGGATTTAGCCATAACTCCATGACCTTATGCTACAGTAATCAAACTCCAGCCACATTATCAGGGGGTGTTGATATCAAGTTGTGCCATGTTTGTTAACTCAAAGACATTCCCTGTCCTCGCTAGGCCTTGTAAGATTGTTTTTTTTTTTTCACTTCAGTCCAAATAACATTTACCAATTGGCTTTGGCCAAAACTCCCTTACCTGTTATACTAGAGCCACCGATCTATGGCTTTTTTCCATCAGGGTGTGTTGATGTCAAAGTGTGCCTCGGTTGGTAACTGTAAGACCTTCCCTGCCCTCACTAGACCTAGTATGATTGGTTTATCCCACTTGAGACCAAATTCACATTTACCAAGTGGATTTGGCCCTGGCTCCCTCACCATTGATCCTAAAGTCTCCAAACTTAGGCCACATTATCAGGGTGTAGTGTTGTCAACGTGTGCAGGCTTGGTAACTCTTAAGGCCTTCCCTGGCCTCGCTAAGGCCCATATGCTTGGTTTTTGCCACTTGAGGTCAAGGTCCAAATTCACACTTACCAAATGGATGTGGCCGTACTCCCTGACCTTTTATGCTAAAGTAACCAACTTTACCACACCCTGATAATGTGGCCTAATGTCAAAGGGTGACAAGTTTGGTAACTCTATCGTATTCCCTGCCCTCACTAGGCCTCATATGACTGTTTTTTCCAATTCACATTTACCAAATGGATGTGGCTGTAACTCCCTGACCATTGACCCTAGAGTCACCAAACTCTGGCCACATTATCAGGGGGGCTAATGTCAATACGTGCTAATTTTGGTAAGTCTAAGACTGTCCCTGCCTTCGCTAGGCCTTGGTCTTAAAGTTATCTACATTCTTCAATCTTACAAGGCCTAGAAAGGGCAGGGTTGTTCTTAGAGTTACAACACTTTGTATACGTTGTCACCACCATACCCTTATAACGTGGCCCGAGTGTAGGAGTTACAGCGAAATCCATTCTGTAAATGCAAAATTGGACTCAGGCCTTAACTGTAAAAAAATAAATAAATAATAAAAAAAAAAAAACCTAAACAATCTTAGTCATGTAAAGTCTTAGAGTTAACAAACTTTGCCCATGTTGACAACACCATATGTGGACAACACCACATCCTGATAATGTGGACAGAGTTTATTGACTCTTAGGTCAGTGGTCAGGAAGCTAAATACATTTGGAAAATGTACATTTGGCAAATCCTTGCGTTACCAAACATGCCAAACTTTGTGCAAGTGCTGATGCCGTTTTTTTTGTTTTTTCGAAAGAATATTTTTAATTTTCAGGGCGCAAGTCATTCGATGGAGTTGAAGTGCAAGTTGTGTTCTGTGTGTTACATTCGGGCAACATTATTTAGGCACTATCGTTTGCAGCACAATCATGACTTGAGAATCAGCCCTCTGCCATGTCTTGGTAGACTATTTGTACTTTTTAATCATTTAATGCATTGAAAGCTCATTTGTCAAAGTCTCATGGGTGCTGGAATATCAGATGAATTAGAAACACATGTATTTTTTTTTCATGCCACATGTGTACCTGAAAGCAGCCCTTTTTAGAAGCAAAGTTGTTTAATCATTGGAGAATGATTTGGATCTGATAGCTCTGAATTCTTAACAAATGCAACCATTTTAAAATGTGTCCGATTATAAAAAGAAATTCATGTATCAAGATGGATCTGAACCACTATACCTTTAAGCTGAATTGAAGGGATAAAAGATTTGTTGTATAGAAACTATATTGCTAAAGCAAACTAAGAAAGTTTTTACAATTAATATTTCTTTTGGTTTGAATATCAAGGTAGAGAACGAAGTCAGTGTAAGATGAGCTACCTGCACAAAGATGAATCTGAATTCTTTAAGGCCTACAATATAAGCAATGTGATTAATTAAAATATAAATTTAAACAGTGTATACATCATGAAGTTAGTAAATGTAAATGTGTCCTCCAGATAACATGTAAATGTATCTGATAATTATTTTAAGATTTATGACTCGAGAAATTATTTATTACCTTCCTTATGCAACTCTCCTCATAATTGCATGGCTTGTATGTTGCAGCAGGAAGAGGAGCCAGATATCACAGACACTTCTGTTGCCCTCCTCACTACTGGTGTGGACTCCTTCAGCCTTGAGATCAGCTTGGTTGTACTTGAGGGGAAATTGTTCAATTTAATTCAATTAAAATTTGTCATTTTAGTAAAACAGGGTTCTACAGTATTACGAAACACAGTCAGGCTCCTTCTCCAGTGCAGTATCAGTATCAGCACCATCTTTGGCATCTCCTCCTGGCAGTCATTTCCATCGATGTCCTGTGGCAAAACATTACATAATTGTAACTGTTAAAATTTAGCTACATTTGTACAATTTGGGTAAATATGGAAAATTTACCACTACACCTGGATGAAAATTAAGGGAAACAAAATCTCTGATCTATACAACTATTTCTTACCTGCCCCCATATGAAATTTATATTCCATGAAATACCTATATTGTTTGGCTGTTAAGTAGAAAAAAGAGAATGACCAAAATACACAACATACTTTTTAATAAGTTTGCCTGGGTCTCCTTTTAAGTAGGCACAAAGGCTTTGGAGGATGCATTCTCGCTTGACCTCAATGGCGTCACTCTAGACCACAATTCAGAGAGGAAATAGAAAAAAAAAAATCAGTATAGATAGCTAGCCAGACAGACACACACACACAGAGACAGATTTTGCTGAACTATTCCATCAATGTCAATGTGCCTTTGAACGAACACACTACAGCATGACTACAACTTTAAGGAATCTTGTTTGTGTGTTAACCTGTTTCTTACTTTATTTAAAGTGTGTAAATACTTTCCATTATTCATTTTAATTAACTGGAATGCTTCTCACTGGTATTTGTAATATTTTTGGGTTATGAAACTTAAACATTGCTTAGTTTGGACATTTTTTCTTGACCATACCTGGGTCATGCATAGCATTGCGTTCCAGATGGTGATCCTTTCGTCCAAGAACTCCACCTTTCTTTGCATACACACTCATCAGGTTTTTGGAGAGTGAATCCAGCCTTGTGAAGAACTTGGACTGCAACTGGATCGTTGTTATACGCTTGAACTCTGTGTCATATACGGTAGTTAAGTGTTCTTGCGCGTATACTATCGTTATATAAGGGGTGTGGAACGAAAGTGGAAAAGAAGCTGGTGTATGGCGGTGTTGCGGTGCTTCATTAAACAGGTTCCAAGAGAGAGAAAAGCCTCATCACATTCCTCTACACTCTGCATTCACCTACAAGCACAGAAGTCAAAGTAGTACACAAATTCGGGTTGTTTAAAATTATTTCAACACTCATATTTTAAATATAAATTACATTTAAGGGCATATCATTAATGAATCTTACTTTGTTTTTTTTGTTTTTTGTTTTTTTTTTACATGCCACAATAATAGAGAGCAACAGCAGAGCTAAAAGGTCACCTACATATGATTTTTGTGTGTGTGTGTCTGTGTAAAAAATAGGCTCTACTATTAATCCACTGTCAGTTAAAAAACAAAAAACAAAAACAGATTTACTTACATCATTCAATTCGAAGAGTGCAGGCCAGCTCATCTTGAAATCTGCAATCATCGATGATTCTTGTACTACCTCTTGCCGTCTATAAGCAAAGGTCAAAGTCAATCAACAAACCAAAAAAAAAATGAAAACAAAAGTTGCCTGATAAGAACCTCAGCCTTCAGCACGTTTGTCACAGTTTTCCTGGGTGACATGGCTGAGTGTTAGAATGTTATATTAACATTTATCAACATATTGTTCAAGTTTGTTAATACTATTTTGCACAACAATAGATCTGCTTTGCTTTGGTCGTTTAAATGGTTATAAGTGAAAGGACGTCTGAGAAAAATAAAGCACTTAAACTAAAAAACGTGTTTACTTAAATATCTAATATAACAAAATCACCAGAAATTTGAATTATACCATCTAATACATATATGGCTAGACCACACACTACTACCTTTAGTCACAGCAAACCTTAAATCTGAATGTGTCTTTTCAATATCAGCATTCACAGAGATCCAACTAAATACTCGACTAAGGGATAGCCATCTGCCAAATTGTCACGATCAATTGAAACAGCTTCTCTGGCTGGACACGCACTTAGTTCAAAAGCATGGAAATGCTTCCTGTACCACCCACAAAATCTCTTCAGTATGAAACACAGTCGTTCTTGTACTATGCAAATCTGAACAATTCGCCCGAAGTCAGGAAATCCACTTGTTGATCCAAGCTACGATCTGTGATGCTAGATGACTGCAAATGACATGAAATTATAATCTGTTCTTGTGAGTAAAAAATGTATACATAACAAATGTAACATACAAGTAACAGTATGTGCTCTGATTAGCATGAATTATGTACATGGAAAATGCTGGCTCCGCCCATAATTTATATGCTGCAGTCTAAAATGCTTCAAGAGCTCATGCCTACTAGACACACATGTGCCACATTCCCTACATTTCCACATTTGTCATTTCACTAACAGGTAGCAGATATTTGGAGTAAAACAAACTCTTATGTTCAAAATTAAGTGCAACTAAGAGTGCCTTACAAGAGTAGTTGAGAACCTTGAGCTTAAGTGAGAGGCAGCATTCAGTATCTGTAGAGGGGAAAAACCAAATGTCAAATAGTGATTAACATAATTCATAACAATATATTTATCTGGAGGCAGTTGTGGGCTGGAGGTTAGGGGACCAGCCTTGTGACCGGAGGGTTGCTGGTTTGATTCCCTGAACTGACGGTAACAACTGAGGTGCCCTTGAGCAAGGCGCCTAACCCCCAACTGCTCCCCGGGCCCCGCGGATAGGGCTGCCC